>JABUQX010068176.1:0-7500 GCA_015478945.1 Trachelipus rathkii | reverse complement strand
GCAAATACCTATTAAAATGACAAATACCTGATAAAAAAACAAATACCTTTTAAAAAGACAAATACCTATTAAAAAGGCAAATACCTATTAAAAAGGCAAATACCTATCAAAAAGGAAAATACCTATTAAAAAGGCAAATCCCTATAAAAAGCAAATATTATTAAAAGGGCAAACCTATTAAAGGGCAAATAGCCTATTAAAAAAACAAATACCTATTAAAAAGACAAATACCTATTAAAAAGGCAAATACTTATTAAAATGGCAAATACCTATTAAAATGGCAAATACCTATTAAAAAGGCAAAAACATATTAAGAAGGCAAATACCAAATAAAATAGCAAGGTAAATACCTACTAAAAAGGCAAATACCTATTAAAAAGGCAAATACCTATTAAAAGCAAATAACTAATAAAATACCAAATACCTATTAAAAAGACAAATACATATTAAAAAGGCAAATACCTATTAAAAAGGCAAATACCTATTATAAAGGCAAATACCTATTAAAATAGCAAACACCTATTAAAAGGTAAATACCTATTAAAAAGGCAAACACCTATTAAAAAGGTAAATACCTATTAAAACGGCAACTACCTATTAAAATGGCAAATACCTATTAAAATGACAAATACCTATATTAAAAAAACAAATACCTTTTAAAAGACAAATACCTATTAAAAAAGGCAAATACCTATTAAAAAGGCAAATACCTATCAAAAAGGAAAATACCTATTAAAAAGGCAAATCCCTATTAAAAAAGCAAATATCTATTAAAAGCGTCAAATACTATAAAAAGGGCAAATCCATTAAAAAAACAAAACCTATTAAAAGACAAATACCTATTAAAAAGGCAAATACTTATTAAAATGGCAAATACCTATTAAAATGGCAAATACCTATTAAAAAGGCAAAAACATATTAAGAAGGCAAATACCAAATAATATAGCAAGGTAAATACCTACTAAAAAGGCAAATACCTATTAAAAAGGCAAATACCTATTAAAAAGCAAATAACTAATAAAATACCAAATACCTATTTAAAAAGAACAAATACATATTAAAAAGCAGAATACCTATTTAAAAAGGCACGAATACCATATTATAAAGGCAAATACCTATTAAAATAGCAAATACCTATTAAAATGTCAAATACCTATTAAAAAATGGCAAATACCTGTTAAAAAGGCAAATACCTATTAAAAAACAAATACCTATTAAAAAGGCAAACACCTATTAAAAGGTAAATACCTATTAAAAAGGCAAATACCTATTAAAAAGGTAAATACCTATTAAAAAGGCAAATACCTATTAAAATGGCAAATACCTATTAAAAAAGCAAATACCTATTAAAAAGGCAAACCTATTAAAAGACAATACATATTAAAAAGGCAAATACCTATTAAAAAGGCAAATACATATTAAAAAAGCAAATACCTATTAAAAAGGCAAATACCTATTAAAAAGACATATACCTATTAAAAAGGCAAACACCTATTAAAAAGGTAAATACCTATTAAAACGGCAACTACCTATTAAAATGGCAAATACCTATTAAAATGACAAATACCTGATAAAAAAACAAATACCTTTTAAAAAGACAAATACCTATTAAAAAGGCAAATACCTATTAAAAAGGCAAATACCTATCAAAAAGGAAAATACCTATTAAAAAGGCAAATCCCTATTAAAAAAGCAAATATCTATAAAAATGGCAAATACCTATTAAAAGGGCAAATACCTATTAAAAAAACAAATACCTATTAAAAAGACAAATACCTATTAAAAAGGCAAATACCTATTAAAAGGCAAATACCTATTAAAATGGCAAATACCTATTAAAAAGGCAAAAACATATTAAGAAGGCAAATACCAAATAAAATAGCAAGGTAAATACCTACTAAAAAGGCAAATACCTATTAAAAAGGCAAATACCTATTAAAAAGCAAATAACTAATAAAATACCAAATACCTATTAAAAAGACAAATACAGATAAAAAGGCAAATAAACCTTATAAAAAGCAAATAATTTATTAAAAAGGCAAACACCTATTAAAAAGGCAAATACCTATTAAAATGGCAAATACCTATTAAAATAGCAAATACCTATTAAAAAAACAAATACCTATTAAAAAGACAAATACCTATTAAAAAGGCAAATACCTATTAAAAAGGCAAATACCTATTAAAAAGGCAAATACCTATTAAAAAGGCAAATACCTATTAAAATGGCAAATACCTATTAAAAAACCAAATACCTAATAAAAAGGCAAATACCTAATAAAATAGCAAATACCTATTAAAAAGACAAATACATATTAAATAGGCAAATACCTACTAAAAAGGCAAATACCTATTAAAAAAGCAAATACCTATTAAAAAGGCAAATACCTATTTAAAAGGCAAATACCTATTAAAAAGGCAAATACCTATTAAAAAAACAAATACCTATTAAAAAGACAAATACCTATTAAAAAGGCAAATACCTATTAAAAAGGCAAATACCTATTAAAAAGGCAAATACCTATTAAAAAGCAAATACCTATAAAATATCTTAATACTTCGACATTGGCAAATACCTATGTGTAAAAAAACGTAATACCCTATTTAAAAAGCAAAATACCTATTAAAAAAGCAAATACCTAATAAAAAGACAAATACCTATTAAAAAGGCAAATACCTATTAAAAAGGTAAATACCTATTAAAAAGGCAAATACCTATTAAAATGGCAAATACCTAATTAAAAAAAAACAAATTACCTATTAAAAAGATAAATACCTATTAAAATGGCAAATACCTATTAAAATGGCAAATAACTATTAAAAAGACAAATACCTATTAAAAAGGCAAATACCTATTAAAATGGCAAATACCTATTAAAATGGCAAATACCTATTAAAAAAACAAATACCTATTAAAAAGACAAATACCTATTAAAAAGGCAAATACCTAATAAAAAGACAACCTATTAAAAAGGAAAATTACCTATTAAAAACGCAAACCTATAAAAAAAGGCAAATACCTATTAAAATTGGCAAATACCTATTAAAGCAAATACCTTATAAAAAGGCTAATACCTATTAAAAAGGCAAATACCTATTAAAAAGGCAAATACCTATTAAAATGGCAAATACCTATTAAAAAACAAATACCTATAAAAAAAATACCTATTAAAAAGGCAAATACCTATTAAAAAGGCAAATACCTATTAAAAAGGCAAATACCTATTAAAAAGGCAAATACCTATTAAAATGGCAAATACCTATTAAAAAGGCAAATACCTATTAAAATGGCAAATCCCTTTTGAAAAAGCAAATACCTATTAAAAAGGCAAATACCTATTAAAAAGGCAAATACCTATTAAAATGGCAAATACCTATTAAAAAAACAAATACCTATTAAAAAGGCAAATACCTATTAAAAAGGCAAATACCTATTAAAATGGCAAATACCTATTAAAAAAACAAATACCTATTAAAAAGACAAATACCTATTTAAAAGGCAAACACCTAATAAAAAGACAAATACCTATTAAAAAGGCAAATACCTATTAAAAAGGTAAATACCTATTAAAATGGCAAATACCTATTAAAATGGCAAATACCTATTAAAAAAACAAATACCTATTAAAAGACAAATACCTATTAAAAAGGCAATACCTATTAAAAAGACAAATACTATTAAAAAGGCAAATACCTATTAAAAAGGCAAATACCTATTAAAATGGCAAATACCTATTAAAAAAACAAATACCTAATAAAAAGGCAAATACCTAATAAAATAGCAAATACCTATTAAAAAGACAAATACATATTAAATAGGCAAATACCTACTAAAAAGGCAAATACCTATTAACCTTTCAGCACCAAGTTATAAAGAGGGTGGAAAAAAAATAGTTTATCAGTTGACTTAGGTTACTTGGAGGGTAAATAAAAGTTTTTTATCAAAAATTTCGAAAATTTTAAAAAAAAAAAAAAAATACATCATGTTGCCAAATTGCACCATCATGAAAATCTCATTAAAAATAAGTTTCCTTTTATGGTATCTATAATATAGTATATATATATATATATATATATTATATATTATAGTATATATATATTATAATATATTATATATAATATATATATATATATATTATATATATATTAATATATATATATATATACTGGTTAATATATATAATATAATAATATATAATATATATATATATATATATATTATATAATATACTATATATATATATATATATATATATATATAATATAATATATATATTAATATATAATATATTATATATTAATATTATTATGATATATTTATATTATATATATAATTTATAATATACGATATATATATATATAATATATATATTATATATAATATATTAGTATATTAATATATATATATAAAGTAATATATATATATATATATATATTATTTTACTGTAACTCAATCACCACTTATTTTCTTATATCGGTATATAATATATATATTCTAACCCATGATATCCGTATAGTATTATCGGTTATACCCAACTAACTCTTGACCATCTAAACATCCATAGCTTTAACTCAATATATATCCGATATCTATTATTCTCTATTCCATTATGAGACCAAACCATCCATATTCATACTTTCAATTGTATTATTTAAATCATTAACCTACCGTTTACTTTCACCACTCACAATCACACTCATCAATAAGTTATACATTCCTCATTATATCATTACTTCTCACTACCTTAAGACTAACCCTCTAAGATATGGTCCATGACTGAACATCATGAAACTTTAGATCTATATACTCTATATTTATTCCAGTCCAACTATGTTACTTTACTTACTATACTAATAACACATATTAGGTATATAACAACTAATACCTCATGTAAGACCTCTTAGCACACTCTATAGAACTAATTATAAGTACTCTTACATTCTATACCAACGATTTAATATAGCATCCAGTACCACTATACTTTGCCTACCTATATACAACTAAGGCTATTACTACACTCTGCATATTACAGGTCCGTTCCTTTCTCACTCCAACATAACCCTAAATATATTTAAACTCAGGACACATTTTCTAGTGATCATCACCATATCCAACTATAGGAACCGTTAATCTGAGAGTTGATCCTCACTACTACAACCATAACATTTATATACTGCATTACCTCCACGTTTTCTTTCAAGCCCCTCCTATATTTTACACACCCTGCCCAAATCTTACCTACACTCTCAAACTACTCTTCAGATTCTCGCACACAGAATACCAATATATATCGGCTATATATAATAGGAAGGGCCCCTCACTTCATTCATTCTTCTCCACATGATCATAATCATACCATTGTCTGCCATCCCCACCTCGATTCTATATCATAACCCCATCTCATATGACAAATAGTATATAAATAACCATAGGGAGAGCTATAACACCAACCCTATTTTATATAAAATCTTAGGCTCACATATTAATCCATTATAACAATCGACCCTTGACACCAATTTATTCTTTACTACACGCTATCACTATCAGTCGATATATACTTCTGATTCCATCAGTAAAGTATATCCATTCAACCATCCAATACACCATATATTCACTATACATACTGCCCATTAAACCTTATCACCTATTAACTCTTATCATATATATAATATATATTATATAATATATAATATTATATATATATTATAACTATATATATATATATATATATTATATCATATATTATATATATATATATATATATTATATATATATATATAATATATATATATATAACATTATATAATAATATATATATATATTAATATATATATAATATTATATATATATATATATATAATATATAGCTTGGGTTCAAGTATTACATAAGTACTATGAGTAATGTATATATGTACTTAAGATTACATTTTTTGGTAGTATAAGTTACTTATAGTTTATACTGTAACTTAGCAGTTTCTAATAACCAGTATTATATTAGTGTACTTCTTACTTGAGCCTTTATAGTTACTTAATATAGGATATATAATTATTGGTACTTGAGCTTAGGGTCATTTGCAAGTAATTTTGACATTTTTAATATTGCCATATTTTTTTTATTTATATTTTTACATATTTATACCTACTATTGATACTAATATATTTCTATTATGGTATTACTATAAATTATCCATTAATGTATATATATTAATTACTTATAAAGGTAAGTCTATAAGTATATTAATTTTTGATGCTCTGAAATGAAATAATAAGGCAGTTTTCTGCTTTTGTATAATATAATAATAGTTATATAATAATATATGTAATATAAATATATATATATAGTAATAATATATATATATATATATTTATTAATATTATATATTAATATATATATTATATATAATATAAATATTATAGATATATATAATATATATATATATATATATATTAATATATATATATTATATAATAATAATATATATAATATATATATATATAAAGATATATAATATATATATATTATATATATATAATATAATATATATAATATATATATATAATTATATATATATATATATATATAATATATTATTATATATATATATAATACTATATATATACAGTTGAATGGACGAGTGAATGAAATTATTTACCGGTAATTATATATATAGTATGACGATGATGATGACTATGATATTAGGCAAATCTTTGCTAGATGACGAGTTGACGATCGATAGATCACTGATGATGATCGATATTAATTGAAAAAAAAAAACAATTTAAAAATAAAATTATATCTCTCTCGCTTACTCTCTTCTCTATATATATATATTATATATATATGTAATATATATATTATATATATAATATATTAATATATTATATATTATATATATATATATATAAATATATATGATATATATATAATATATATATATAATATAGATTAATAATTATCAATAGATATATATAGAATAATATATATATAATATAGTATATATATATATATATACTATATATTTAATAATAATATATATATTAGAATATGAGTATATATATTACCGTATAAATATATTATATATATTATAATAATATATTTAAATTATAAATATAATTAAAATAGGCTCGATGCATAGGTGTTTAGTGATAGTGTCATGAGGTTCAATACCTCTACCGAAATTATTATTGTTATACGAATCAAAATTTTTGATTCCTGTAAGTCTCTTAATAATTAAATTAATAAATAAATAATAATAATAATCATAATAATATAAGATATAATATAAATAATAATAAAATAATAGTTATATAATCAAATGAAAATGTAAAAAAATATTTATTAATTAAACTCTTTTCCATATCTTCAATCTACTGCTAAATCAGTATACGATTTCTTATATAGGTACGCTACGGGGTAGGAAATATTCCCCTTTCTTGCTAATAGAGAACGATATACTAGTACACAGGGACTTAAAATGTCGGTTTTCCAAGTTGCAGTA
>JABUQX010068175.1:37500-42500 GCA_015478945.1 Trachelipus rathkii | reverse complement strand
ATTTATATTTAGCATAAAAACTAGATAAATACTTTTGGCGACAAACTATAATAACATAGTTTTAACATAACACTAGAAACATTTATAATTTATAGCGCGAAACTATGATCAATTATTTTTTTCTTGTCACTGAAAGCTTTTTTATTATTTTGGCGCGAAATTTTTCTAGTAACGTTCAAAAGCAATTTACGTAAAGCGAAAGTAAACAATTTCCTATTTGGATTTTTAGATTAAATAAAGAGAAATAAATTGGAGAAAGGGAACAATAAAAATACACATACAAAAGTGAAGTTAACCCGGTTTGACAAACATATAGGCCGAAACACACACACACACACACACACACACACACACACACACACACACACACACACACACACAAATGATGCTAACGAAGCTTGACAATCATACATGACAGGCAGAAAGCTTAGTAAATATATATTGGCATATTATAGTTGGGCGTAGCGTAAATGGAGCAAAAAAATATTTACCACAAAATAATTTTCATATTTTTAATTGCAAATGGTTAAGTGTTTTTTTTCTTTTTTTTTATCAAACTATAAAAAACTTAATGATTTCATAGCTGTAAATGAAATGTAGCCGCTAGGTAAAGCGACAGAATCGCGAGGCATAGGACTAGGGTTTGATCCCCAGACCGGACTCTAGGTATCAATTACGCGGAAAGGTTCCCTCCTAGAATTGAACTATGCCCATGAGCTACCAACTTTTATAAAAAATAAATTAAATGTAGTATAATTTATAGCTATTTGTTGTAAAGTTACTACACACCTTTTAAGAAACATTAGGATTAAGAGATGTTAAATGAGGAATATATATATATATATATATATATAAATATATATATATATATATATATATATATATATATATTATTATTATATATATATATATATATATATATATATATATATATATATATTATTAAATGTTATTATATATATATATATTATATATATATATATATATATTATTATATATATATATATATATATATATATATATATATATATATATATATATATATATATATATATATATATATTATCATATAGAAATATATATATATATATATATATATATATATATATATATATATATATATATATATATATATATATATATATATATATATATATATATATAAACATATATATATATATAAGAGTTATAGTTATATTACTATATATATATATATATATATATATATATATATATATATATATATATATATATATATATATATATATATATTTACAGTATATATATATATATATATATATATATATATATATATATATATATATATAAAGAGATACATATATATTTTTATTTATATATATATATATATATATATATATATATATATATATATATATATATATTCATTTATATATATGAGATATATATATATATTTCTCAACGATGAGCCGAATGAAGTTATAATTTTTCATAGACCATTTTGTAAGTTAATTGAAACTATTTAAATACAAATGTAGTATTTATTTAAATAAATTTATGTTTTATTTATTCTTTTAATACATGCATGTTGTTAATTTATGTTAGTGTTTTTTTTACATGATTTTAAACCATATTAAAATCTTTCTCTCTCTCTCTCTCTCTCTCTCTCTCTCTCTCTCTCTCTCTCTCTCTCTCTCTCTCTCTCTCTCTCTCTCTTCTCTCCCTCTCTTTTCTTAAATTTTTTTATCCCCAACCCCCCATAAAATTTCAAATTACATTAATCCCCCACTTAAAAGGGGGTAAATCTTCCTTCACATTTTTTGTCTATCTGTGTCTGTCTGTCAGAAGAACGTGGAAGGATAATCCAACCTTATTTGCCTCCATTTGAAATCCTTCAAATCCCGCAGGACTCCTTTTGATTATTTTAATTCGAACAAAGAAAGATGTTGACTTTTCATCTTCAGCTTCATGGCAGAACATAATTACATTTTTAAGTCCCTTAACAAATTAACTTTGCATAGATCTTGGTTGGGTCTTTGTCCCAGAACCCTCCCACCCATCTCCAATCCTCCAGTCATCTCCCTAATCCTCTCCCTTTAACTCCCTTAGTAATACTAGACACTGGGTTTTACGTATATGAGACTTTTATTTTCGCTTCTATCATTCGTAGAAAGATGAATTGGGAGAAAATATTCCTCGTCATGTTCAGACATGTTCAATCTTGTCAGAACATGTTCAAACATTTAGATTTTAAGGCGTCTTCGATTTTGCACTTTTGCTAACGAAATGCTAAAATATTTGTTCGTTTTCGTCAACGTAGCGCAAAATCGTAAAAAAAGGCTCACCAAACGTAAATAAAATGTCACTAATTCTGTGTAATATAGAATAAAATTCTGTATAAAATAGCAATCATACAGAATTAAAGAAATTCCTTACGTTTGATAAGCATTTTTTTACGATTTTGTGCTAGGTTGACGAAAACGAACAAAATTTTTAGCATTTCGTTAGCAAAAGTGCAAAATCGAAGACGCCTTTAATTAAACGTTTTTTAAAAAAAATAAATGAATAAAATTTTTTTTTTTGCTAATTAAATATGAAATTTTAGAGTGAGTGCGCATCTCTCTCTCTCTCTCTCTCTCTCTCTCTCTCTCTCTCCTTTTTTTCCTTTTTTTGCTAATATCTTCATTATTTTTTACTTTCATTTAATATTTTTATAACTCAGTTTTTTCTATATAAACATTTTTTTCACCCTTTCTTCCCATATATATATTTATATATATATATATATATATATATATATTTATATATATATATATATATATATATATATATATATATATATATATATATATATATATATATATATATAGTTATATATATATATATATATATATATATATATATATATACATATATATATATTTATATATACATATATATATATATATGTTGAAGAAGAAGAAATATATATATATATTTATATATATATATATATATATATATATATATATATATATATATTATTATATATATATATATATATATATATATATATATATATCGTAGGCAAGTGCCAAGTAAATATTGTAATTTATAAGTATTTCTTCTCGCATGCAATTTGAAAAATGGATCTTTTTCTACTAAACAGTAATAAGTGATGTGAGAGTGAAAATGGAGGACACACCAATAGCCAGTTACAGAATATGAAGATGCGTAAATATTGAAAATATAATGACAGTTCTTGGGGCTTTATTTTTACGTCGACAGAGGTCAGTAGTGAAGATAGGCCACAGTGTGTAGTTATATGACAATTTTGACACTAGACTGCATGGTACCAAGTAAGTTGAAAAGCCATTTAGAAACTAATTATATCAGTTTGGTTAGTAAATCTCGTGACTACATTGCAAAGAAAGTTAAAAAAATTAAATCAACAAAAGGGTAGTTTTAATAAGCAGGCATCAGCACCAAGCAAAGCTTTGCTAGCATCTTACAAGGTTGCACATAGAATCGCAAAATGTAAGAGGCCTCACATTATCGCGGAAGAACTCATCCTACTGGCTGCTCTAGATATTGTGAAAATTATGATTGGTGAGACTGCTGGGAAGCTTCTTTCAAAAGTGCTTTTGTCCAATAAAGTATGTTTAGTATCTTCAATTACACTTTTTCTGTGATCTTAAATATGTTTTCTGTTTATTTATTTAAAAACTTTTTTACCTATTACATAAAGCGTAAAACGTAAATACTAGACTTGATATCGATACCTTCTGTATACCTGAATTAAACAAGGGTGTCGCGAATTAGAAAAGTTTGGGAACCACTTCTTTATAAGGTAGGATTGAAGCTTTTACACAAGGGGTGGATGAGGGACTCTCTTGGTTTTTCAAAAGCCGATGGGGCCAATGACATTTTTATTAATTTTCTGATGAAGTGTTTATAACAATATGCATGATATGTGAATAGAGGAGAGTGTACTCCTGCGTAGCAAGAGTGGTATATATATATATATATATATATATATATATATATATATATATATATATATATATATATATATATATATATATATATATATATATATATATATATATATATATATATATATATATATATATATATTTATATATATATTAACAAAGAATTCGGGTTTAAAAAGTACGAGAGGATTCGAAACTATGTAAAGAACTGACATCCTATTTTTAAATTATTATATATATTATTTTTTATTAATTTATTTGAATTTGGGGGAGGGGAAGTTGAACGTCCCTTCAAACTCTTGGGGGTCACTTTTGGAGGGATATTTATTTTCCAAATTAAAATCTTGAGTATAAATGAACTCTGCCTCACAAACCTTTTATTGACAGAAATTTTTCATAATTTGGCGGGAAACTGTGAAAACTCTTAATTTTTTGGCGCGAAACTAAATATACTTATATTTAGCATAAAAACTAGATAAGTACTTTTGGTGACAAACTATAATAACATAGTTTTAACATAACACTAGAAATATTTATAATTTATAGCGCGAAACTATGATCAATTATTTTTTATCACTAAAACCATTTTTAATATTTTGGCGCGAAAATGTTATAGTAACCTTCAAAAGCAATTTACGTTGAGCGAAAGTAAACAACTTCCTATTTGGATTTTTAGATTAAATAAAGAGAAATAAATTGGAGAAAGGGAACAATAAAAATACACACAAAAAATAAAGTTAAAGGCAGAAAACACACACACACATACACCTACACACACCTAAACACACACACACCCACACACAAAATGATTTTAGCAAAGCTTGACAAACAGAATGGCAGAAAGCTTAATAAATATATTGGTTTATTATAAGTGGGAGGAGCGTAACTAAAGCAAAAAAAAATAATAACTTTCATATTTTTTATATTTTTAAATTAAAGTGTGCAAGAGTCTTTTTTTATTATTAAAATCAAAAAGAACTTAATGATTTTATAGCTGTAAATGAAATGTATCCGCTATAATGGCTCAATCCTTTCGGTACAGTTACA
>JABUQX010068175.1:17500-20000 GCA_015478945.1 Trachelipus rathkii | reverse complement strand
TATATATATATGTAGTTATATATATATATATTTTATATATATATATATATATATATATATATATATATATATTTATATTATATATATATATATATATATATATATATATATATATATATATATATATATATATATATATAATATCAATATATATATATATATATATATATATATATATATATATATATATATATATATATATATATATATATATATATATATATATATATATATATATATATATATATATATATATATATATATATATTTATTACATATATGTATTATATATATATATATATTATTATATATATATATATATATATATATATATATATATATATATATATATATATATATATATATATATATATATAAATATATATATAGGGGACCCTTCTAAACCTCCTAACTATCGTCCCATCACTTTATAATCTGTTCTTTGTAGAATTTTCGAATGTATTCTTAAGAGGGAGATTTATAAGCATCGTCTTTTTCTACTCTTTTCTCTGATCATCAGATCTGCTTTCTAACGAAGTGCTTTACTGCTGATCTTTTCTATCTTCTTGTTTCTTGAACCCTCTGCCCTTCTGTATTTCTGTGACCCTCTGCCCTTCTGCATTTCTTGGACCCTCTGCACTCTGTGCATTTCTCTTGTACTTCTTGCTCTTCTACTTTTGGACCCTCCCCTCTGCATTTCTTGGACCCTCTGCCTCTCTTCATTTCTTGGACCATCTGCCCTTCTACATTTCTTGGCCCTTCTGCCCTTCTGCCCTTCTGCCCTTCTGCCCTTCTGCCCTTCTACCCTTCTGCATTTCTTGGATCCTCTGCCCTTCTGTCCTTCTGCCCTTCTGCATTTCTTGGACCCTCTGTCCTTCTGCATTTCTTGGACTCTCTGCCTCTCTGCATTTCTTGGACCTTCTGCCCTTCTGCATTTCTTGGACCCTCTGCCCTTCTAGCATTTCTTGGACCTTCTGCCCTTCTGCATTTCTTGAACCCTCTGCCCTTCGACATTTCTGATTTTCTCATCCTTTGAGGAGTCCTTTAACTTCGGCTCCTTCTATATTTCTTGGACCCTCTGCCCTTTTGCTCCCTTTTGCATTTCTTGGACCCTCTGCCCTTCTGCATTTTTTGGACCTTCTGCCCTTCTGCATTTCTTGAACCCTCTGCCCTTCTACATTTCTTGGATCCTCTGCCCTTCTGCATTTTTATGACCCTCTGCCCTTCTTCATTTCTTGGATCCTCTGCCCTTTTGCCCATTTGCATTTCTTGGACCCTCTGCCCGTCAGCATGTCAGTGACTCTCTTGCCATGGCGCTAGATACATCAAAAGTCTTCGATAAAGTCTGGCACAAAGCTTTGATTTCTGTACCTCCTTCTTTCGGTTTCTCTCCTTCTCTATGTGACTTTCTCTCTGATTTCTTTTCCGGTCGCTCTATAGAAGCTGCTGTAGACAACCTCCGTTCAACCTTTGAATCTAGAAATGGTGGTGTTCCTCAGGGCTTTCTCATATCCTCAATTCTCTTTCTGCTTTTCATTAATGACTTCTTCATTAGTTCATCACTTTTCTACTCCTGTTTTGGCGAATTCACCCTTCATTACTCCTTCCGATTTAGGAGTAACTCCTCTCAACAGCTTCTGGCTCATTCCCAGAGGGTAACCTTGGAGCAGATCACCTTCGATCTTTCTTGAATTTCTAATTGAGTTATTGAAAACAAGGTTGTTTTCAATAAATCAAAAACTCAGAGAGTTTCATTATGTTTCTCTAAGATATAATCTTTCACACATCTGCAACATCTTCGAAAACACGTGACTCAAACCTTCGTCTGTCCTTAATATTCTTGGTGTTTATTTTTCTCGTCACCTTAATTGGAAGGATGACATTACCTCTCCTTATATTCAAGCTTCTAAGAGGTTGGCTATTTTGAAGCTCCTTCAGTTCCTTGCACTTTATAAGGGTGTCGTTCACCCCTATATTCATTTTGCCTCACATATTTGTGGTGGTCCGACTCACACAGCTCAATAATTACTATCATTAGAATTCTAAATAAACTTATTATTAATATATTTTATATATAAAAAATAATTATAAAGTTTTTTGAGGTCACTTTTGGAAGTATATTTACTTTCAAAATTTAAATCTTAGGCAGCTTAACATCAATAGGCTTTGTTCATCACCTTTCCTAGAATTTAAAATTTCAAAAAGAAATTTTTCGTTTTAATATCTCATTTAAAATAATTAAAAGATATTTTGCCGAAAATATTGTTCCTCCTCCATCTCAGATTTTAAACGATATTATTTAAATATTAATTAAATTTTTAAATTTGGTTTTCAAACCATTAACAGATATTTTTTACTATTTAAAAAAATTCAAACTTAATGCATTCTCTTCCGAAAACATAATTCTCAAAGCAAATGTTGTTGCCTTCTCAGAATTTTCATTCTATTTTCCAAAAACACTTTAAGATTTTTCTTATTCTTCTCCAGTCTTCCTTCTGAT
>JABUQX010068174.1:35000-37589 GCA_015478945.1 Trachelipus rathkii | reverse complement strand
TCTCTTCTCTTCTCTTCTCTTCTCCTCTCTCTCTCTCTCTCTCTCTCTCTCTCTCCTCTCTCTGTCTCTCTCTCTCCTCCTCTTTTCGTTCTCCTCTCTCTCTCTCTCTCTCTCTCTCTCTTCTCTCTCTCTCTCTCTTCTATATATATATTAAATATTAGATATATAATTATAAATATATATAATAATATATATATATAGTATAATATTTATATATAATATATATATATATATATATATATATATATATATATTATATTGTCGTGTGTGTGTGTGTTTGTGTGGGTGTGTGTGTGTGTCTGTGTATGTATTATTATTTTTAATTTTTTTTTTTTTATTTTTTTTTATAAACTCTTAGTCGTATGAACCAACAGATGATTTTTAAGGCTTAAGGAACGATCAAAAAAGTTTTAAATATTAAACAAAGGTGTACAATATTTAATAGAAATCCGTACAATTTTAGGCATCGTTACGTTGGCAGCTACGTTACCAGACAGCGCGACCGGGAAATAAATTCTCCCACTGGTGTAAATACCTCTAAAAATAAAGGAAACAACATACCTACGTTTTTGTTTTGTTAATTTTTCAAAGGTAATTTTGTGCTCGAAACTCGTGCAATCTATTTATATTTTATAAATATATATAATATAATATATATTATATATATATATACTATATATTATAATAATATATATATAATAAATATATATATATATTAACTATATATATATAATATATATATCATATATATATATATATATATTATATATATTTAAAAATATATATTATATATTTCGGGACCTTTATTAAAACTAGGGAGGAACAAAAAAAAATAAAAAAATTTAACTTTGTAAAGTTCGGTACTTATTATATTCTGTCATGGAAAACTTAATAAACTAAAGAAAGTTTTATCCTAATAAAAACCCATTTCCTAAATATATTTATTATAATATATATTTATTATATATATATTATATTAATATATATATTATATAATATATAATATAATATATATATATATAATATATACTGTAATATATATATTATATATATATAATAATATATATATATAATATATATATAATATAATATATATCATATTAAAATTAATATATATATATATATATTTAATATATATATATATATATATTATATATATATATATTAATATAATATATATAAAATATATATATATAATATATATATATATTTACTAATAATATATATATATCTATATATATATATATATATATAATATATATATATATATACAGGGTGTATCGTTAATATTGCGAAAAATTTCAGTATGATATTTCTTGCATAAATATAAGATAATATGTGTCAATAAACATTTTACCGAAAACGCCTCGTTTCCAAGATACAAGGTGATGAAAAACCTATTTAAACATTAAGTTACAATAAACAGTAAACTAAATTTGGAATGGTAATTAACAAATTCATTCAATTATTAATTTTAAGAATACATACATTTACTGCCACAGAAGAAAATATTACAACCAGAAATAGTACGAAGGCAATGGTGCACTAAGGTATAACATTGACTGTAGAATCAATTAAAACTAACTCGGACAATTTTTTTTATAAGTTAATTAAAAAAAAGTTGAGGATAGAATATAAGGAAAAGAACATATTTATTAATTATTAGCTTCACACCTTCGAACAAAGTAAAAATATATCTTCTTAATATAACCATAAACAAAACTTTATCATAACCTTATAGTCCGTAGGGTACCCGCAATCGTAGGCCGTTACAACTTAAACAATAAATTTCTTCTAATTTTAAACACTACAACACTAATACTAATTTTCTTTCAATGTGTTTAATATTTTCGTATAAATCACCTTTGAAGCTGAAAAAATAAAATGTGTCCGAATACGCTTAAATGATTCGACGGTCTTGATTAAGATATTTTTTTGAATTGCGTTTTTGAGTTCTTCTGGTGGAAAAAGGGGAAATTTTTTGTTTTGGGGGAAAAAGAATATATATATAAATATATAGATAGATATAATATTATATATATATATATTATATATTAGTATATATATATATAATAAGCATATATATTATATATATATATATATATATATATATATATATATATATATATAATAATATATATATAGAAATATAAGATTACTAATATATATATAGTATATTTAAAGAAAATTGAAATTTATAATATAAAATATATTTTTTTTATATAATATATATATATATATAATATATATATATATTGATATATATTGGTTGAGGTATGAGAATGGAAAATGTTGCAGAAGGGAAGTAGAGGAGGTGGAGAATGGCTGTAATAGGTATAAATATATGTTGGAGGAGTGGTGAGGTTCCACAGGATTGGGAGGATTGTTTGGTTCCCCTGTATAAGGGAAAGGGGGATAGGATGGAATGTGGGAATATAGAGTATTATGTCTTTTTAAGTGTGTAGGGAAATGTATGGGAGAATACTGATTGAGAGAGTGAGAGGTTTAACGGAGGGGAAAATGGGGGAAGAACAAGGAGGATTTAGGGAGGGAAGGGGGTGTGTGGATCAAGTGTTTACACTAAAGATG
>JABUQX010068174.1:22500-25000 GCA_015478945.1 Trachelipus rathkii | reverse complement strand
CGCCCACCTCCACCCTACTACTGCTTTTGGTGCGTCAAGTCCACGCCTCTGCTTCCATACATTCAGCGTCGGTCTCCAGCATATGTGATATAAATGAGCACCTTTACTTTCTCGGCCACATAACCTATTCTTTCAATATCGGTACAGCTGCCATTCTCCTCTCGAAAAATTTTTCGATCTTCCCCTCGATCTCCCGTCGATCTAATTCTAGGAGCTGGAAGAAGAAGAACAGTATACTATATATATATTATATATTATAATATAGTATATAATATATATATATATATATATATATATATATATTAATATATATATATATATATATAGTATATATATATTATATTATATATATGATATATATATTATATAATATTATATTATATATAAATATATATTATATATATAATTATATATTATTTATATATATATATATAATATATATTATATATATATATATATATAGTTAATATAATATATTATATATATATATTATATATTAATATATATAATATATATATATATATATATATATACTTCTCGGTGCCATATCGATTCGTGCATCTTGTGTCGTATATGCTCGCGCTTCACCTCTCGTATAGGTGAGGAATCCCTCAATATATATTAGAATATATATATATATATATATATATTCTTCACTCCTAGAAGTAGGTTATACGTCTGTCAAAGCAACCAGCATGCGTGTTCCTCATCTTTCTATCATTAAAAATTTCTTAATTCCCGAAGAGCTTTGATGTCTGGTATGTCAAAACCAAATTCTCCTGAGTACTTCTTCTATGGTTTCCCTTCCATCTCTTCTTTCTTGGTCTTCCTCTAGGTCTATTTTCTTCGGTATTCCACTCGAAACATACCTTGCAATTCTTCTCCTCCTCTTCTACCTAAGTTGCACTACCCGACTGCATAGAGAAGGTCAAATTTTTGTTCAAAAGCGGGCAACACGATGTGCTCTTTTATGTTCTAATTACTTTCATTTCTTATCCTACCCTTTCCTGATTCTCGCATCGTATTCAAAAAGGGCTTCATTTCCGGCTCCCTGGAATCTTCTCTCCTATCCACAGCGTTGCACCTAACTCTGCGCTCCATATGTTATAATTGGCGTCACCACCGTGTTAAAAATAATCTTTACTTCAAGCGGAACATGTTGTTTCTTTATGATTTGGAACAGAGGCCCACATACACACTAAAACCTTTTATCCCTTTCCATAATATTTCGGTTTTTCGCTCTCCACCACATCTCCTTGTAACGCCCGAATATAGTTGGTGTAGTCTCTTCCCACCACATGCTCGAAAAACCTCTCTCCTGTTTGCACTCTCGCTGACAGTTCAGTTCTATACTGCAGTTTTGATCGGACACTCTTCATACGCGATGACGCTCGTACTACTATATAGCAAATATTTCGTTCAGGATGACTACAAAAGCTGCAATCATACACTGGAGGAACCGACCATCTTATTGATAGAAATAATGTCCAATCACCGAACTGAATACAATGATCCTCACAAACACGAAAATAATCAGAAGTAATCACAATAATCCTTAAATTTATGAACATTTAGTAAGTGACTGTCTTTATTTCGTCAATGTGACGTCAAGTTCATTTAACGGGATAAGAAGAACCCCACGTGAACTAACAAATCAATGATCCTCCCCAGTTTATGTACGCAGCCAAAATGTTGAACGATCGATTCTCTAATGGTTAAATATATAATTTTATGTCATAAAATTTATACGAAATTAATTTTGACTCTTCCAGAAATAAATTTAATTTTTTTATTTTATTTTTTTGGTAAAACAATTTTAAAAACAAATATAAATCATAGTAAGTAAATAAATTAAATATAAAACTTTTATTTCTGGCTTGTGCGATGTTATTCTCAAAGCAACATTTTAATTGCAGTTGTGACCTGCTGTATAATGTATTATAAATAAGCTTAATTACTGTAATGATACGATTTCTTTATACAAAATTGCATTTAATTTTCTTTGTGAATAAAAGAAAAGTATAAGAAATTGTACATCTTCTAATTTGGTATGGTTTATAATGTGATTCTATCATGTAACAAAGCAAATAATGCGTGTGTGTATATATATATAATATATAATATATATTATATATATAAATAATATATAGTATATAATAATATATTATATATATTCAATTATCTATATATATATATCACCTATGTATATAATCTATTACATGTCTTACATATATATATATATATTGTTAATATATTTATATTTATATAATATATTTATATAAATATATACAAATAATTATGTATATATATATATATATATTAATATATATCATATATTATATATAAATATATATATTAGTGATTGCTGGCTGATTGTCATTTTTTCGCATTCCGCGGATGCAGATGTTTTGATTTAACATCTGCGGATGCGGTGCGGATGCATATATATATATATATGTATTATATAATAATATATATATATTATAATATATATATATAT
>JABUQX010068174.1:15000-20000 GCA_015478945.1 Trachelipus rathkii | reverse complement strand
CCTCACCACCCTATCCCTAATCCTCTCCCTTCTGCTAACCCCACAAACCGCTCTCAACCCTTTCATCTCAAACACTTCCAACTTCTTCCTGGACCTAGCATTCAACCCCATGTTTCACACCCATATAGTACCGCTGGTACACAGATTTTTTCAAACATACTTATCTTAACTTTCTGTGATAGATCCCCCCTTTCCATATTTCTCTCAGACCACTCAAAGCTCTCATTCCTTCTCCTACTCTATGTTTTATCTCCTCCTTCATCCCTCCCCCCTTACCCAAATCCATCCCTAAATATCTAAAAATCTTTACTTCTTCCAATACTACACCCCCTTACTCTAACCTCTAACCCTCCCCTCCCCACTTCCTCCTCCTCAAACACTAACGCTTTACTCTTACCTGGATTTATTTTAAGCCCCTTTTGTTCACACATTCTCTCAAACTCCTTCACCAAATACCTCAGGCCCTTCCGGTTCTTCGCACTAGGGGCAGTATCATCCCGCAAACAGTAATTTCAAGTTCACTTCCTTCTATTTTCATTCCATCATTTCAATTTCCACCCCCCTCCCTCCCTCACCATGTCCTCTCGCAAACATCTCCATAAACAAATTGAATAGCACGGGCGAACATTACACCCCCCTGCCTCAATCCACACACCATCCCAAACATCTCACACTCTCCCCTCCTTACACTCTCACAACCACATTTCTACTATGCTATTAAAAAGCCTAATACCTTTACCTAATTTACCCCTACTCCATATTCCTCCAACACCCTCCACATTTCACCCCTCTTCACTTTATCATATGCTTTCTCTAAAATCTAGAAACACCATACAACTTTTCCCTATTCCTCTCATACTTTTCTCACAAGCATCCTTTAGTGTAAACCACTTGATCCACACAACCCTCTTCCCTCGCCAAACCTCCTGTTCTTCCCCCATTCTCCCTCCGTTAAACCTCTTACTCTCTCAATCAGTATTCTTCCGTACACTTTCCCTACCACACTTAAAAAACATATAACCTCTATAATTTCCACATTCCATCCTATCCCCTTTCCCCTATCTACAGGGGAACAAACAAACCTCCTCCCAATCCTTGGTTACCTCCCCCCACTCTCACACATTATGTATTAACCTATGCAGCCATTCCCCACCCCTATACCTCCCTTCTGCAACATTTCCATTCTCACCATCTAGACCTGCGGACTTCCCTTTTTTCCCTTTATTCAAGGCCCTAATAATTTCCTCCTTTTTATTTCATCCTCCCCTCCCTCCCCACTTCATTCCCCATCCTCACCTCCTGCATATCTTCCTCCCCTACCTCACCCACTTCATTCAATAGTCCACTAAAATACTCCCCCACCCTCTTCCTCACCCTATCCTCTCCTCCTATCCACTCCCCATCTCCTCCCTTAATCCCCTCCCCCAACCCCTCCTTCTTCTTCCTTTTTTTATTCTTCTTTCCAGAACATCTTACTCCCCGATTCAAAATTTTCCGTCACTTTTCTACACCATTCTTCTTTTGCTCTTCTCTTCGCCCTCTCCACCGCCCTCTTTGCTTCCACTCTAACCCTTCTATATTCCTCCCAGCTATCTTCTCTCCTACTTCCCAACCATTTCCCATAAGCCTCCTTTTTCCTTTTCACCACCTCCTTCACCTCCTCACTCCACCATTCACTCCCTTTCCTTCTGCTTGCACCCACCCTTTTTACTCCACATACCCTTCTAGCCTCTTCACATACTGCCTCTTTAAAACTCTTCCACTCCCCCTCCACCTCCCAAATTCCCGTCCCTCTCACGTTTCATCCACCTATCCTCATACCTCTCCTAAACTCCCTCTTTACACACTGTCTCCTCCAATTTTCCACCTTTATCACTTCAACTCTCCTCTTTTCTCCCCTTTCCCTAACCGTCACCTCTCCTCCCACCCTTATCCTAGCAACCACCAAATAGTGATCCGATATCCCCCCCCCGCCCCTCTAAATACATTTACATCTAATAATCTACCTCTATCTTTCCCATTTACACACACATAATCTAGTATCGCCCTCCCCCCCGTTATCTCACTCTTCCATGTATACTTATGATTTTCGCTTTTTTTGAACCAAGTATTTCCCACTATCATTCTTCTTTCGACACACAACTCTATCAGACTTTCTCCATTAGCATTCCTCTCCCCTACCCCAAATGGTCCTATTAATCTTCCCACCCCCTCCCTTCCCACTCCTGCATTCAAATCTCCCAATAGACAAATTTTATCATTTACCCCGAAACTTTCCCAACACTCATTCAGCTCTCCCCAAAATCTTTCTCTCTCCTCCTCCCTCGCTCCATTCACTGGTGCATATGCACATATAAAAACCCACATTTCCCCCCCGAATTTCACTTTTACCCACATTATCCTAGAACTCACCTGGTTACACAACCTCACCTTATCCCACATCTCTTTCCTCATAACTATTCCCACCCCTTCCCTCGCCCTCACTCTCTCGTTCACCCCTGATATCATACCCTTGTATTTTCCAAAATCCATCTCCCTCTTTCCCTTCAACTTAGTTTCAGTTAACCCTAGCACATCCAACCTTTTTTCTTCAAACATTAACCCCACTTCCTCCCTCTTCAAATCCTCGTTTACCCCTCTCACGTTCATACACCCCACCCTAATTACCACTCTCCTCCCCATCTTTCCCTACTTCTATATATAACTCAATCAGGCTGCACGCTTTGTGGGACACCCCACCTTAGGTACTTCCCAACACCTAAGGCCACCACCCCGCTCACCAAATACACCCACAATAACAATAAAGATACGTTAAAATAATATAAAATAATAAAAGGTTAAAACCCACACTATCAGTTTATATCTATTCCCCCACCCTCTTCCTCCTCCCCCCTTCCCCCCTTCCCTCCCTTTCCTTATTTTCTTTTCCTTTTTTTCTTTAAAATTAACACCCGTTAAAAACTTAATTATCTATTAAAATCCTTTATTTATTTATTTATTTATTTATTTAAAATTCTTTAAAAATCCCCCAATATATACATACATATATTTGCCCATTTACTTTCCCTTTTCAATAGTGTTACACGATGCAATATCAATATAAAAATATAAAGTATAAATATTAACTATAATTCTTCTTAAGGTTACAAAATAGTTAAGTAATGCATACGAGAATTGGTGAATTATAATACAAGCATGAAAGAATCAATAATTATTTTCAATGCGTGATCCTTGGACGGAGCGAGAGAGAGAGACTAATGTTTTTCAAGAAACAATTCCTGGGTTTATCGAGATTTATTCTTCTTCGTTGCAAATATAAGCTACGATAAATTCAAGCTTTTAAAATAGATCGTAATATTCCGACAAGATATTCTTCACATATAACTTATCGGATTGAGAATGGTATTCACAAAGATTAGCACGAATACAATAGCTCTTTAAAATACAAAGTTTAAAACAACTATTTACTACACTTTTTCTGTGAGTGACGAATATGGAATATTGGTTATAGATTATATGTCAAATCACTTGCAAGATTTAACATTTACAGGAACACTTGATAATAAACTTCTTTAAATGGATAAGTACATTGTCTTGAACACCTTAAAATTTAATATCACCTGGAGCAGTATATAAATTCACAGGAGTGAATTCAAGCTTTTAAAGCTCATAATATTCCGACACGATATTCCTCACATATAACTTATCAGATTGAGAATAACATTTACAAAGATTAGCACGGATATAATAGCCTATCAAAATACAAAGCTTATAACGGCTAGAAACTACGCTTTTCTGTAGTGATGAATATGGAATATAGGATATAATTTATATGGCAAATCACTTGCAAGATTTACCATTTACAGGAACACTTGATAAAAAAACTTCTTCAAGAATAGATAAGCACGTTAGCTTGATCACCTTAAAATTTAATATCACTTGGAACAGTATATAAAAATCACAAGAGGCTCAACACTCGGAACAGCTGCGGTCTATTCTCATAAACTGACAAAAAAAAAAAAACCCTCTCTCTCATCTCTCGTCCAGAATATATATATATATATATATATATATATATATATATATATATATATATATATATATATATATATATATATATATATATATATATATATATATATTTCATATATATATATATATATATGTATATATCATACACATATATATATATACTTTGTATATATATATCTATCTTTATTTATATATATATATATATATATATATATATATATATATATATATATATATATATATATATATATATATATATATATATATATTGAGGTGGTACTTCTCTCTATAGTCCGCTAGTCCGCTAGTCCGCTCTGAGCGGACTACCAGAATAGGTGCGGACTAGCGGAGGTGCGGAGTCGTCAGGAAATTAGCGGACTTGCACGTGCAGATCAAAAAAAGTTTCCGCTCTTTTGTTCCGCACCTTTTTAAAAATGAAAATATAGTTTACTTATTAAGAATTCTTATTGGTTATAAAAAAGAAATATAATTTTTATTTTAAGTTTATAACTAATTATACTTTTAGTCTAAGACTTGTTTTTTAATAATTAAACTTCCAAAAATAATCTCAACCTCCTTAAAGGTACCATATATAATAAATAACATTTAAATTGATTTTATAGACTGAATGGCTATTACCCTCATCTATAACTTTAATTAATTATATTATTACTATAATAACTAGGCAATATCTAAATTCTTTTTAAAAACAAATAAATATATATATATATATATATATATATATATATATATATATATATATATATATATATATATATATATATATATATATATACTCTCTCTATATACTCTCATATATATATATATATATATATATATATTTAGAATTTCAGTTAAAGAGCTCTAATTCAACACTCAAGCTCTGTAAATATTAAAATATTTTTTTTTTAAAACCACTTTAAAATAAATAAAGGAAAATCTTAAGAAAAATAACTAAACGAGATAAA
>JABUQX010068174.1:7500-10000 GCA_015478945.1 Trachelipus rathkii | reverse complement strand
CATTGGCTGAGAATGTCTTTCGTCCGGATGAAGAGGAGAGAAATAAATATTCAAGGGTATTAAATTCCCTTCCTCAAGCTACTTTAGTGCGCATTCGCGATTCCCTGCCAACTTTAGGCGTATCAACAACCCCTTACACGGCTCTTAAAGAATTACTAATCGCGCGATTAGCCCCTTCCCAGGAGGTAAAATATGAACGATTGTTAAAAGATACTCAGCTTGGCGATTTGCGTCCTTCTGAACTGTTAGTTAACATGCTTTCGTTGCTTGGAAGTACTCCTTCCGCCAGAGAGGAGGCCATATTAAGGCATCTTTTTCTTCAGAAGATGCCCCTGTATGCCCAAGATATACTCGCCTCTCTCGATCCAGCCCTTTCTTTGAGTGTGGTTGCTGAAAAAGCAGACCGCATGCTCCGCACACATGCTTCTGCAGCGCATTTAGTTGCTACAACTTCTACTCTTCCACCACCCCCGCCACCCCCACAAGCTCCTTCACCACTGTCTTCTCTTACTTCTCATCCTTCACATTCCTCTTCTACTCCTGTTTCTCACTCTTCTCAAGCTTGTTCCCCTCATCTTTCTCACGGAACTTGCTCTCACACGACATCTTCTGCTCTAGATGCTCGTGTTTCTGCTCTGGAAATCGGTCTTGCAGAGATCAAAACTGAGTTGCTTTCTGTCACTTCTACTCTAAGGCAGCTCTCATTTCGTTCTCGTTCTTCTTCTCGTAGTAGGACGCCCTCGCGAGGTCGTTCTCCTTCTGCTTCTAGTGACAATACCTATCCTCACGGATATTGTTACTATCATAATTTCTTCGGTGCAAGAGCGAAGAAATGTGCTTCTCCGTGCACTTTTTCGGAAAACAAATAGGTCAAGGGATAGCAGAAGCGACTGCCCCTTGTGACCCTGACACTTCGCTTCCTACTGTGCTTCGCATTTACGATCGTATCACAAAGCAAAACTTTCTGATTGATACTGGCGCATCTTTGTCTTTGGTCCCTCCGGATCCATCTCAGCGCTCTGCAGTACCTCTTTCTACTCATACGCTGTATGCTGCGAATGGTTCAATTATTCCAGTATATGGTGAACGACTTTGCTCTTTGGAACTCTCGCTTCGACGGAGTTTTAAATGGGTTTTTCTTGTGGCAAAAGTTACACAACCTATTATTGGGGCAGACTTCTTGTCCCATTTCAATCTCATGGTGGACATTCGCAATCAACGTTTGGTAGACGGTACCACTACGTTGTCCTCAAAGGGTGCTCTGATCTCTTCTGTTTTTGGAGGCATTTCTACTATCGCCCCATGTTCTTCTTCTTCAGACGCTTCTCCCTTTGTTACTATGTTACAGAAGGATTTTCCGGATCTTTTAAATCCTTGTTCTTCTTCTTTACCTGTCCAACATGATGTACAGCACCATATCGAGACATCTGGTCCTCCAACTTTCGCTCGTGCTAGACGTCTCCCCCCAGACAAACTCAAGGCGGCTCAAGCCGAGTTCGAGCATATGTTAGAACTAGGTATTGTCCGCCCCTCTAAGAGTGCTTGGGCTTCACCTCTTCACATGGTGCCAAAACCTTCTGGTGATTGGAGACCGTGTGGAGACTTTAGGGCTCTGAATGCCTCGACAACACCTGACCGCTACCCGGTTCCGCATATTCAGTCCTTTAACTCTCGTCTGGATGGCGCAACCATCTTTTCAAAATTGGATATGGTCAGGGCATATCATCAGATTCCTGTAGCTGCTGATGACATTAAAAAAAACCGCTGTTATTACTCCTTTTGGATTATTTGAGTATACTAGAATGCCCTTCGGTCTGAGATGTGCAGCTCAAACTTTTCAGAGGTTTATTGATACTATACTGCGTGGCTTACCTTTCGCCTGGGCTTATCTCGACGACCTTCTTGTAGCAAGTGCAACTCCTGAGGAGCATCAGGATCATTTGCGTGCGGTTTTCGCACGATTAAACGATGCTGGAATGCGACTTAATCTCGCGAAGTGTGTATTTGGTACATCATCTCTCACTTTCTTGGGCCATATTGTTTCTCCTGAAGGTGTTAAACCACTCTCCGATCGTGTTGATGCCATTCGTGCATTCCCTCTTCCTCAAACACAGAAGCAACTTCGTCAATACTTAGGAATGGTAAACTTTTACCACCGTTTCCTTCGTTCAGCTTCCGAACTTCTTCGTCCACTTACAGCACTTATTACACAAAAGAAGAGGGGTTCAGCCATCATTCTTGATTGGACGGATGAGGCAAGAAAAGCTTTTGACGCTTCAAAGGAAGCTCTAGCTGCTGCAACACTTCTTGTCCATCCTCAGGACTCTGCACCAACGCGTATTCAAGTCGACGCTTCCAACTTTGCTGTCGGTGGTGTCTTGCAGCAGTATTTGAATAACGTTTGGTCTCCTTTAGCCTTTTTCTCTCGCAAGCTTCAACCTGCCGAAACTCGGTATAGTGCTTTTGGTAGGGAGTTGCTGGCAATGTACCTAACTACTCG
>JABUQX010068174.1:0-2500 GCA_015478945.1 Trachelipus rathkii | reverse complement strand
TGCTTAGCATCATCAGAAAAGTTCAGTAGATGTTCTATGTAGCTTCTATAAGGATAACTAGCTGCTGAAGTGCCAAGCGAAGTTTCATTGAGGTAAACATCAATCTGGCTAAAACAAGTGTATAGGAAGTTCGACTCTGCATACACTATGTGGTCGTCACCTGTAGGAAGGTCTGTACCATCAGCGGCTTTGTCAATTCGTTTTAAATATAGAAATTTAATTAGATGGATTCTAGATGATTGGTCGAGGTGCCTGGGATTATTTGAACTCTAAAGGACGTCCACCTTGTGCTGGTTATCGGAGTGTTGGGATTAATGCCTAATGAAGTTTGCTGTCTCACGTCACGCCGATCGAGTTAGGATTCATCGTACGAAGAGATCCAATTCGCTCTGCAGACATATAGAAATGAAGAATAAGCAGGGTGAAGGAAAAGAATACATTAGTAGAGTAGCGGAGCTAGGTGAAATAATGAACAAAGCTTCATATGGTGGTCCCTTATATAGCATGGCACCTAAAAACGAATTAAAAGTACCATTAGGGTAGTTTAAATGGTTTGAATACATCAATAACGTTTTGTAAGATTTGGGCCTATTATCTCTTAGGTTTTCCGGGCTGTGAATTTCTTACGGCTTGCCTTCTTCTTTTGCCAGAGCTCTTCTTCGTCTTAGGCTATTTACCTATTTGTGGTGGCCCTAGTGTCCTTTAACTTTAGCCCTGCCCTGCCCTGTCATTTTACGTCTTATTTTGCGTTTAACGTCATCGAGCATCTCGTCGGAAACCTCGGCAATCCGCCTTTTTAATGAAGCACGAGGATTGGCTCCTGTCGCTATATCTTGCATCGTGTGGAGGCCTGTTCTTATAGCTTTTTTACCTAGATATTCACCCCCTCTTCTAAACACAGGGATGGCGCTTCGCAATAGCTTAGTGAAAAATCCTCCAAGACCGTATCCTCTTTGTGATCTCGAGCCAATGAATACTCTTTCCATACTTATTACTAAGGTGACTGGAGCTTCTTCCCTATACTGTCTTTACACTGTAAGAGTGCATCAATGAATGAAAAAATGCAATTGATTATGTCCCTTATATAGCCTGCAGAGGCATCTATTTCTTGAATGAAATCGAGTAGCATATAGATGAGATTTTCAATTCTGGTTAAAAAATGTTCCATCATTTTATAGCTGATGGGGACGTTTCTTTCTAATGTGTACTTTACACATCAATGTGCCACTTGTAAATGGATATGGCCGTCCTTCCACGTCCTTTATATGTACTCTTATAGATCCGATCAATGACCTGTTCAGTGAGAGATAGTGGACATTTGGGAATGTTATTACCTTGCTCTCTTCAGGAAAATAAACTACCCTTAACAGAGGAGCTGTAGTGTCGCCCACATATTGGTGCTCGACTATATCAGTGTAGACGTACGCCATCCCAGGATGTTTGAGCATCTCTGAGGTAATACAAGTATAATGTAACACCCTGTCTTGCTCGTCGATTAATTCTTCCTTGGTTATATGTTCGTTTTCTACCGTCTTCATGACCCTTTTCAGCATAGTAGGTACATCATGCAGGACATCTAACCATCTTTACGTTCATGAACGTGTTTCCGTTGCCATGACGATCTCCTGAGGAAAAACACGTCAATATCTCTAAGGTTAATGCCTGCCGTTGATCTCAAAGTAATTAATACTTCGTCATCAGAGGGATGAATATCTGTGTTGTAAATTAGATCTCTACACATATTACTAGTCGCTAAAAGCGTATTTAAATAACTGAACATTGCAGGAACTGACTTAAAATAGGATTTCCTCAATACAATTCTTTCATAAAAGTACTCTCTCGTCCCCATAGTAACGCGGTTTAGAGCACCTGTGTTCTTCACATCCAATATAGTTTCAACACAGTCTACACTTCTGTAAACATTCATCCAATAAAGATTATGCGGTACATTTTCCACATCTGTATTTAATATCACTTCACACAACCCTATTTCATAAACGTCTCTTTCAATGTCAATAGGATTCAGTAACTCTGTCGTGAAGTCTGAGAGTTTATTATCAGGATGTAGATTCATCGAAGCCGAAGAAGGCAGAGTTAAATAGAAGTGATCTGTGCTCGCCATGGTCACAATGAATACTGATTAATGATTCTTAATTTCACTTGCTTTTATATACGAGTTAAACTTATCAGGATATCCTACCCATTTAACCAGGTACTGTTTACTTCGTCCCTTTCCTTTCGAACCTAATATCTTTTCAATTTTATACACATTACTTTCAGGATTGAAGCGTATTTTTTGTATTTCCTGTTTATAAAAACGCCTTCTTTATCTTTTCACCGTCTAATCTGCCAAATAATATAATTTTATTCCATCATAAGGAATTCTCGAAATCATAGTGTGGACTTGAAAACCTCTATAGACACCCTGACTCATATCTTTCCTAAACCTTTCAGCCTCTCTGGAAACTCGTACATAATCACCTAAGCATACACCTGAATT
>JABUQX010068173.1:50000-56486 GCA_015478945.1 Trachelipus rathkii | reverse complement strand
AGAAATATATAAGATTTTTCTTTCGTTTCTTTCAATATATATAATATGATTTTTATTTTATTTTTCTATGTAAGATTAATTTTAAAGTGATTGGTTTTAGATTACTGAGACAAGATAGATTATTTTTATTTTAAATATTAACTGGGAATTAATATAATATATAATTATTATAAATTATATCCATTCACATTTAATATGTAATACATCATTTAAATATATATTTTATTTATTTTATTTTTTATAATAAATACATCATTTCATATTTAACGTAAAATATTAAATATTTATTAAAGAATAAAAGCTTTATGAATTATTTTCTACATTTTATATTTAAAAAATAATTAATATTTAAATTAACATATTTAAAAATATATATTTTTCGTATTTAGAGAAATAAACTGAAATGATATAATATTATTATATACCAATTATCTTTTATAATATTATATTATTAATTATAATTTAGGGAAGGAGAAATACGTTATTAATAAATTTAAATGCTAATTATTATTAATAAAGTACATTATTAATTATTTCAAATTTTTTAACTTAAATAAAAATTTCTATAATATTAATTCGTCTTTAAAAGAGATCTGCAAATCCGTTTAGGGATATTGGGAGAACATATTTAGTTTAGAGAGAGAGAGAGGAGAGAGAGAGAGAGAGAGAGAAGAGAGAGAGAGAGAGAGAGAGAGAGAGAGAGAGAGAGAGAGAGAGAGAGGACAGAATATTGGACAGATTGCAAATAAATTAGCAAGAAAAATTGAAAAAATATTTAAAACCAATTTCAAAGTCTTAAATCTTTCTGAATGGCTCTGTTAATTCTAGAGAGATAGTATTAAGGACTTGGGCAGGAATATTATATATATATATATAATATATATATATTAGTATATAATATATATATAAATATATTATATATTATATATATATATATTTAGAGGAGGGAAAGGGAGTGTATACGCATACTCGCAGCGATGAAATTACCTCACTATAAGACCAGTCTCATACGTATGGTTCGCCTTTCTCTTTTGCGTTCATATTCCTTACACATTCATCCTCCAGACAACACCTTACAGACACCACCTTTTATCTACATATCATATACGCATACTTATATCCACACCCCTCTTCTGGACAACATCTTACAGACATACCTATTCCTTATATCCCTATTTGTGGGAGAGAAAGAATTTCCCACATCGTTAGTCCTGCGTGTCGTAGAAGGTGACAAAGGGACGATGGTAGTTGGGTTGGCTTCTCAATACCACTTATTTTTTGCCAGGAATGCTAATGCATGCCTCGGAGAAGGTAGTGATCGCCGTAAACGGCCTTCTATCTTTCAGCGAAAATGTATGAATCGTATTGGGTACATGGAATGTCAGAGGAATAAATATTGAGAAGAAGAGGAGAGAGGTGATTAATGTATTTTGATAGGGCAAATTTGAACAAAGATGAATGGAAACGGTGAAAATGAGTTGTGTGGTGTGAAATGTGTGTGTACTGTGTGAAAGGAATGTGAGGGGGGAGAGAAGGAGGTTGCAATTTCTGATGAGTGGACTTGTGGTACAGATCTAAGGTAGACTTTGTTTGTGTGAGAGCTAGAATTCTAATAGTTAAATTTAAGTTTGAAAAGTTCAAGATATGTGTGTGTGGTTGTGACATATGGTCTATCTGAGAATAATGTTGAAGAAAGTGCGATTTTCTGGGATAAGAATGATGCTTTGGATGGGGTGAGTAAGAGCTTCAGATTGATTGTGTTGGGTGACCTAAATAGTTGGCATAGGTGATCAAAAGGGATGGTATAGGTGGTTTTGGGGTGCTCGGGAAGAAAATGAAAATGGTAGGAAGGTGATTGGTTTTTGTGAGGAGAGAGGTATGTGTGTAAGTAATGCTTTCTTTAAACACAAGAGTATTCATAAATATACTAGAGTTGGTATAGGTATAGATGGTATGGAAGTGAGAAGTATGATTGATTTTGTGTTGGTGAAGATTGAGATGTTGAAGTATATGTTGGATGTTAAATCAGTGAGGGGATTAGGAATGGGATTGTCGGATCGTTATGTTGTTTTATGCAAAATTAGGTTAGTGGGGGCTTGGATGGAGAGTAAGGTGATAAGGAAGGAAGTGGGTAGAATTAAAAGTGAGAAGTTAAGTGAACAAGGTAATAAGGATAAGTATTTAAGAGCGCTCGCAAATAAATCAGTTGAATGTGAACAAGTTGAAACTGAACAAATTTGGGAGCAAATGAAAGAAGCAGTTGTTAGCAGTGCAAAGGAAATATGTGGATTGTGCTAAAGTTAAGAAGTATATGAAGTTTCTAATCAGTGTGAGTGGTGGAGATGTGAAGAGATAAGATGCAAGCGGTTAAAAGTTTAAAAAGAAGCGTGGGTGAATGTATTAAAGCCAAATGATTTAGTTCTCTATAAAGAAGTGTTTGGAATTATTATAAGGAGGAAAAAGAAATACTGAAAGGTAGGGGGGAAAAGAGTAAATGAACAGTTTGGAAGAAGGATGAGTGGGGACTTACAAGGAATAGGAACTCTTCTGGAAGGAAGTGCGAAAAGGTAGAATGAGAATAAGGAGAATCTGCTGAGAATAATGAATGGGGATGGTACTTTCGACTGATGAAATAGATATGAGGGGAGTGTGGAAGGACACTTCGAAATCTGCAATAACAGTTAGCAGTAATGAATGGGGTGATACTGAATGTGTGTGGGGTTTGATGGTGCAGAAGGAATAGGTATTTTGTGATGAGGTTATTAGCAAAGAGGAGGTAAATGGGTAATTGTTAAGTTGAAGAATGGTAAAACTGCAGGTATAGATGAAGTTACTGGTGAAATGATCAAAGAACGGAGGCGATGATTGCGTGATTGTTGGAGTGTGTGGAAGTTTGTAAAAAAAGCGTTTATAGAGGGTAAATGAGTTCCAATGGGATGGAAGAGAGAGTATTAAGTATGCCTTATATTAGAGGGTAAGAATGAGAATTAGGAGGGTAGCTGTAGGGAATATATGTGGAATGTAGTTTATTTGAAGCTGTGGTAGGAAAGATATGACTGCTTGATTACTTTGGTTCCGAAAGAGTGCGTCGAGTGACTGAAGGACTGATTGGTGAAGAAAAAGGTGCGTTTAGGAGTGGTGGAGGATGTGTGGATCAAATCTTTACATTGAAACAAATGATTGAGAAAATGAGGGAGAGGAATAAATTAAATTTAGGTTTTATGGATTTGCAACAATCGTATGATAGTATTTATAGGGAAGCTCTATGGCAGGTGTGTGTCAGTGATATATGGTGTTGGTGGTTGGCTTTTGAATGGAATCAAAAGTATGTATGATGATAGTGAAGCGTATGTATAGAATATAATGGTGTCTGAAAATGATTGGTTTTAATATTAATGAGCGGAGTTAGGCTGGGATGTGTTATGTCTCCTCGGTTATTCAATTTGTATATGGATGGGATTATGAAAGAATTGGAGGTGCGGGTATCAGGAGATGGTGTTAGAATGATGGAGAATGGAAGAGAGTGGCGGGTGCCTTACCTATTATATGAGGATGATTTGATTTTGTGAGGTGAATCTGAAGAGAGTTTGAGAGAGATGGTAGAGAGATTTGGTATGGTGTGAAAAAGGAGGGGTTTGAAGGTAAACGTAGATAAGGGGCAGAGGTTAGTTGTGAGTGAGGGCCAGTCCTCGGTGGTGAAGTTGTTTATACTGGGTGAGCGTGCTGGAACAAGTGTTGTGAGTTTATAATATTTGAGGATATAATGATGGAAGAAAGAGGAAGCGGATGATGCAGAGTGTAGTAGAAAGTTGTGAATGACAGAAAGGTGGCAGGTGCAATCAAATCGTTGGTGGATGAAAAGGGACTAAGTCTTGAGTGCGTTAGGGTCTTACATGAGGGTATGATTTACCTGTGTTATGTATAGTAGTAGACTGATGTGTGGATAAGATTATAGATCTAAAGTACAGATGTGTTCAGATTGAACAATATAGGGCGTGTTATGTGGTGAGAAAAGATTGAAAAAATTAGTGAATGACGCTTTGATAGAGTGTATGTTGTTTCTGAAAGAGACAGAGGAATTAATAAGTGAGAGGGAACTAAGATAAAGTGAAAGCGTTACTGTTGAGATAGGGTTTGCTCATGTGGAAAGAATGGATGATAGTCGGTTTGGTTAAGCAGATGTATAGTGGTGAGTGTGTTGGGAATCGATCGGCTGGGAGACCAAATGAAAAGTGGATTGAGTCAGAGTTTGTAGAGGCCGATGATAGAAAGGTCATAATAGGAATGAATGGAGGGGTTTTGGTGAGGGGGTATGGTGTGGCCCCTGGGCCAAGGGATGAACCCCACATTGACAAGAGTGCCATTAGTGAGGGTCACGTCGCGGTCCCCGCTGAAGCAACTAGGGTGATTTTTCTGACTGCAGACGAGTTCTCACTAATAGGTATAAAGGGGGTGGTGAAGTTAGGCTTTCTTTTCGACTTGTGTCATTTTCTTCTACTACTTTTCTGTTTCTGGTGCATGTCCCGCACCTTACCCCCAGTCTTCGGGAAGAAGAGTGTAAATATAGATATATGATATATACATAGATTCAGAGTGTATATATGTAATATATATATATATATATATATATATATATACAGTATAGAATATAGAAAAGTAAATGATATATATATAGTATATATATATAATATATATATATATATATATATATATGGTGGAACCTCGGTTTACGACCGCCTCTTTTGCGAGGACAATTTTTTGGACTCGGTTTACGTATGATGTTCTTGTTGTGACGCGTCATGAATACCCCACCCCAGCACTCCACCGCTGACTCACCAACAATGCCCCGCGCAAATCCTTTCTCCTTTGCTCACGCGTACCACCGCTTCCTCTCTCAGTTGCTTTCATGCGTGCAAACCGTTAACACTGTTTATTTGGAGTGCTCTCTATAAGTGATCTTTTAGTATATCTTTCGCCCTTATTATGGCCCCTAAGATGAAAAACGTTGTTAGTGATAGCGGCAAGAATAATCATAAGCAAATTACTGTGGAAGTAAATAAAGAACTTGTAGCAAAATATGATAATGGTGTTCGTGTTCGTGTTCCTTATCTAGCCAAACGATAAGATATCAACTGTCTATAATTAAAATAAAAAAATATTTTTATCTCATTTTATGTAGTACAGTGCTTACTATTCAATAAAAAAAGAAAACTCCCAAAAAACTAAAAGTTACAATGTCTCTGAAGCTGGAACGGATTAATTGTATTTACATTAATTTCAATGCTAAAAATTGATTCTGTTTGCGACCATTTCGGTTTTTGTCTTGAGTCTGGAACGTATTAATGTCATAAACCGAGTTTCAATATAATATAAAATATATTATATATATAATATATATTATATATATAAAAATAGATATATATATAATATATATAATATATATATATATATATATATATATATATATATATATATATATATATATATATATATATATATATATATATATATTATATATAATATAATATATATATATATATAGCGTATGTGTAGGTGTGTGTGTGTGTGAATTACCCCAGAACTACCTTTCTACAAAGAGTTCTCCCAAATTTCCAATGCTTAAGCAAATGTGTCTTCGAGACTGAAAATTCAATTAATTTTCGAATAAATAAAACATTTATCCAAAAAAAAAAAAAAATGCAAAATAATAAAAAAGAAAATATTTTACATACCATTACTGATAATTTATTTTAAATTCTTAACCCTCATTTTATTAATCTTTTTTTTTTTTCCTTTCCGATTTATATTCATTATTAATTTTTAAAATTTCTTTATTTTTATTTCTTTGTTCTCTTTTATTTTATTTTTTTATTTATTGTTTTTATTTTTTTTTCTTATTTTTATTTTCATTTTTTTTCTTATTTTTATTTTTATTTCTTTTTTTCTTTTTTTTCTTTTATTTTTTATTTTTTTTTGCAAAACCAAAATATTTTTCGACTGATCTTCTTTTAATGGGAAATTTTTTTTTTTTTATATTATTTTGAGAAAGAAAGATTTTAAATTTAAATTTAAATTTATATCCGGTGCATTTGCGAAGTTTTATTATTATTATTATTATTATTATTATTATTATTATTATTATTATTTTATTATTATTATTATTATTATTATTATTATTATTATTTATTATTTTTATTATTATTTTTATTATTATTATTATTATTATTATTTAATTAATTAGTAATCCATCCTGTAATTGTAATTCAAAAACACTTTATTCGCCTCATTAGCAATACAAGAGACTTTTACACCCATGCACATGCACAGCCCCTGTTCAAAAAACTAAAAGTAATACACTTTAAAGACTTACTCAATATATCATAACTAAAAGAAACACATAAAATTATCTATAACAATGCTTGCGACTTTTTGATAGCAAATTTTCCCTCAAACCAAGCAATGGCGCGAGGTAATCGTAATCCAATT
>JABUQX010068173.1:30000-32500 GCA_015478945.1 Trachelipus rathkii | reverse complement strand
TTTAATAGTTTATTGAATTATTATTGAGAGCTTTTTTGATATTAAATGAATATTTAATATTTTGTGGTTATTAAAGAAAAATAGTGTAATCAAAAGCTTACTAAAAGGTTGTTTAAAAATATGAATTAAAAATTTCAAGGATATGTAATTTTATATTCGTTATTGAAGACTTACTAATAAAGGTAAATTTAATATTTAATTGTTATTATGAACTTTTCTATGTTCAGCGAGTTCAAAATTTATAATCGAAAGCTTCTTAAAAACATTTAATAGTTATTTAAACGAAAATATATTGCTAGTTTTAAATTCTTATAAAAAGCTTACTGAAAGGCATTGTTAAAGACAATGAAACATTCCTCCTCCTCCTCCTCCTCCTCCTCCTCCACTCCTCCTCCTCCTCCTCCTCTCCTCCTCCTCCTCCTCCTCCTTCCACCTCTTTCCCCTCCTCCTTTTCCTACTCCTCCTCCTCCTCGATTAGTGCTTCGCCTATAATAACATTGTTACTGTTTATTATAAAGAAAAGAAAGATTAATCATTTACAAATGAAATGAACAATTAAAAATAACCATTGAAAGATTTTTTGGGGGGGGAAATAAAAAAACAAAAATTTTTTTTTTATTAATCTTAGAAAAGATCAAAATAACTACAATTTAAACCACAATTCGATACACGGCAGGATTTAAAGTTTGGTCATTATAGTAATGCAAGATGCAAATAAAAAAAAGAATAAAAAAATAAATAAATAAAAGATTTTTTAAAAAAGTGTAAATGTGAGAATGAGCATAGCGCTCAAGAGCTTGATATATATATATATATATATATATATATATATATATATATAAATATATAAATATATATTAGTATTATAGATATATATATATATATTATATATATATATATATATATAGTACTATTATTATTATAATATATATATATACGTATATATATATAATAAATTGAGAATGGTAAAAATACGAGTCATGCAAACTTTCCTCAAATAAGGAAGTATATAGGGGCCCTTTTCTTGATGTAGATGGTACCGTCTGAAGGCCACTATATAAGTTAGATGAGTATTTAAAAATCCTAAACGAAACGATAATTTATTCAACAACACAAGCAACAAAAGTTACTCCTTTCGTTAGATACTCTCCTTGGAAACTTCAGGAACAGTCTTGGACTTTGCCCGGTGTTCTACCCTCACTTGCTCAAAACGTCTTCTTGAATTTTTTTGTCAATCGAGATTCTGCAGTCTTGTGCCTTAGCCTGGAGTTTATCTCACTTGCTTTGAAAGTTGCGTTTCTTGTAATTCGAAGTTCTGGTCTTCTTAGGAGCAAGCAAGTGAGAAGTGAGTCTGAGTGAGAGTTCAGAGTAGGGAAGAGAAGAGAATGCTCAACAAGGCAGGGAAAGTCTTTATATACAATTTTGTTCGTACTTATGTCAAAATTTTGCATACGTAAATCTTGGCATAAGTACGAACAAAATACAAGATTTTTAACTTTTACAAATAATTATAATTGAGGGTGCTATATTAATTCCCATGCCAGTTTACTGGTGTAAAAATAATAAAATACATAAATAAAAGAATAAAACCAATTTAAATGTATGCATATTGGTTTGCTTCGAATGCGGGGCAAACATATAAAGACTTTTCAATGAAGTAAAAATAATAAAACGAAAATATAAATGAAAATGACATTCAAATATAACCATATCTGATTATGTCCGATAGACATAAGCACACATACAAATATTTGAATGCATGAGATTACCAAAATACAAAATGGTATACATACAAAATTCAAAATGTTAACATAAAATGAAAGGGCATTCAAAGACAGAGATATATCGGAATCTTATATCCGTAGATTATAAGCATCATACAAATCTTTGAGATTGCATGAAATGAAAACTATTAAAGTGTTAAATACATAAATATATGTATTATTAAACTATAACTCGCGGCAAAGTTATCCATTGAGAGATATGTCACTTAGAACGATGAATCTTGGAATATATTGACATTAGTTGATAAGATTAGTCCATACGTGAATATCTTCGATTCCATAGAGCAAAAATAGCGCATCATTCATTTTGCAGAGAGCTTCTGGACACTTCGGATAGAACTACTTAGGAGATCTTGAAAAGACTTGTTGTAATTCTGGTTTGGTAATAGAATTATAATGTTCTACATCACCACAATGGACGTCAATCACCTGAGAGCTTTTCAGAACGCAGGATGAAGACGGCTACGACTAGGAGGGATTTAGAAAGTCGAATGATACCAGCTTTGAAAAGAGTTTTCGGTTTTTTCGATTGTTAATTTTTCTTCCGTAAGGAAAGGTATTAAAAATGGGAGATGGCACTGAACCATTTTGAATTCGAAGAGGAGCCTGAGGGTTCGTAGTGGAATCCAAAATGAATTTCAGACCATAATCCAAAATTAATTGAAAATGATGAAAGAAGTCCGTATCGATAATGTTTGTTTGTGGTTCGTTTTAGT
>JABUQX010068173.1:17500-20000 GCA_015478945.1 Trachelipus rathkii | reverse complement strand
AGAGAGAGAGAGAGAGAGAGAGAGAGAGAGAGAGAGAGAGAGAGAGAGAGAGAGAGAGAGAGGAGAGAGAGAGAGACAGAGAGAGAGTAAATGAGGATACAACCTAAGGTAAAATATTTCAGAATTCATGAAGAGTACCATCAAAACTTTAGAGGCCAATTGGATCAGCAAGTTAAACGCTGTTGTACGAAAATAACACCTGTGAGGGAGTTAATGAATAAAATGACATTTTTCATTGCAACGGCGAAACGTTTCTTCACTGATGCGGAAAATGTCGTCTGTAATGTTCAATTTCAAATATTCAGTATTCCGTGGCTTTTTGATGTCTAATCTGCTCTGTAAATAATACTAAATTAAAGAATCGGGTGAGGTCAATTCTGTGGATCATGTGAATCATACTCCTCAGGAGGTGTTTCGATTGCCAAAATCTTGAAGGAAATGCCCAAGGCTTTTTTGGCAGCTTGACTAGGGAGAAAATCCTGTTGAAAACCATATAATGTTATTTTTGTCATTCGAAAATGATTGATCTGCAATGATTGATGCATCACCTGTCAACAGTAAGTGTACCTGCGTGGAGTCAGTACCTGATTAGATGAAATATTGTATAATGATATCGTGCATCACAGCAAGCCAAACAGTTACTCACTATAATTGCATATCCCTCTTGTACATGACCCCCAGTGAATTTTTTTCAGCATCCCAACATTAGTAAATTTCCTTGCTCAATAGTTCCTTTAGCTGCAAATGTTCTTCATCTGAAGCAATGAGGAACAAATGTTTTAATCATTCTAAAATTGTTGCAAGAATGTTCTCAAACTGTAATCCTGTTCACATTGTTTGGTGACAGAGGAGACATTCCTCATAATGCGTCCCCAGCAAAAGAATCTCTAATCTAAAGAAACACATCTAGGGCTACGCATACATCTCTACACACAAATTCGATGTTCTCTACTTTTCTTGATGATCGTGGCCTGCCTGCAGGCTGCTTGCCTCTTACAGTAACATCTTGACTAAAACGTAACAAAGAAGAGACGGACGACTTATTCTGAGAAAATTCTCCAATCTTCCGAACATTATTCTTATGCCAATAGATTCTTTGAACTGGAATCACTCAGTAGTTATTTAGAAAATACATTTAAACAATTTGTGAACTCCGTTGAGTTGTCCAACTTTCAATTTTCATCTCACTTCAGGGGACTACAGCAACCTGAAACAAAGAACAATATATTTTTATAATCTCATGCTAATACTACAATGTTAAACCTGCCTTCTATGTAACATGTCCCTCACAATTCATTAAAACCACTAAACAAATTATACTTGAGTAAGCTCTCCTTCAACCACGCACCATGAACACTATTACAGGCAACACATTCTTTGGAAAATTTGTTCAAAATCGAATCCACACGACTGTCCTCAGAAAAGTCAATAATATTCGACTTCCAAAAATAGCCCCTCACCCCCTCCTCCTCCATCAACACCTGGGACTTTATGGCTTTCGATGATGGGGGTTGGTGTCGTCACGAAATTGTCTACCTGTTCTGATGCACGATCTTCATCAAGAAACGGGGTCTTCACTTCAATTTCCATTTTGTTGAACATCACCTCTCCTCTTCTAAACCTCATCTCTTATTTTTAGCTAAACTTTAGGTATCTGAGAATTCTGATAGCAGACCCGATTATAGCCTTCTTACTCTCTCTATCCTCATAATTTCTGCCAAAGCTAAGTGTTGTGCGTTGTTTCTTCTCGAGTCTTTCATAAGGAGTCTTCCGAATATTCTACCTTAAAGCTAAAGCTATCTTGTCAATCTACTATTAAATTCATTTATTCTATATATATATATATATATATATATATATATATATATATATATATATATGTATATATATTTGATTAGTTAAACTCCTGGAGGCGACACAAAATTAAATTCACTTTTTTTTGTCGCTCCAGGGGTTTAACTTATCAATAAATATAAACACTACGTATATTGTAGTTCTTTTATCAATATATATATATATATATATATATATATATATATATATATATATATATATATATATATATATATATATATATATATATATATATATATATATATATATATATATACATATATATATATATATATATCCTAACTCAACTGACTCATAAATTTTTCGATTAACTAAGCTCTAAATGAGAACATATTCTCTCTTCTTATTCTCTTTCTAGACTCATCATTCTTGGTGATTTCAGCGTTAACCGTCGTCAATGGTTTTCCTCTAATTCAAGTTACAATTGGTGAATTTTCCTCCTGTATCCAGAATGATCTCGAGTAATTGATGCAGCCACCTAGTCGTATCCTTTATGGCCTTGGAGATGAACCCTAGATTCTAGACCTTTTCTTAGGTTCCAATAATTCTGTTAAACATTCTGTTAAATACTCTGTTAAATATTCTGTTAAACTCTTTTTTCCTCTTGGTTCCTCCAAACACCATTTATCAATGTATCACTTTTATC
>JABUQX010068173.1:7500-10000 GCA_015478945.1 Trachelipus rathkii | reverse complement strand
ATGGATTTGCAACAGGCGTATGATTAGATTAATAGGGAGCTCTATGGCAGGTTTTAGTGATATATGGTGTTGGGGTAAGCTACTGAATGGAATCGAAAATATGTATGATGATAGTGAAGCGTTATGTAAAGAAATAAATAAGAGTCGAGAGTGATGTTTAATATAAAACGGAGTGAGGCCAGGGGAGGTTATGTCTCCTTGGTTATTCAATTTGTATTATGGATGGGGTTATGAAAGAATTAGAGGTGGGGGTTGCATGGGATGGTGTTAGAATGATGCTAAAATTGGAAGCAGAGTGGAGGTTCTGTAAAGGAGATTACAGAAATGATTGTTTTTTTTTTTTGGCGAATTCGAAGAGAGTTTGAGAGGATTTGTAGGGTGTGAACAAGAATGGGCTTGAAAGTAAACGTGGATAGAAGTAAACGTAAGATAATAAGGTTTGGTTGTTGAGTGAAGGACAGTCCTCGGTGAAGTTATGTTAGATGTGGTGAGCAGCTGGAAAAAGAGTCTGAGAAGTTAAATATTTTAATCGACGTGACATCATAAGATAGGTATTCTGTTGAATAAAAAGGGAAAGGATGATCCTTGCAGTCGTTGTTAAATCTAGAGAAGAAATGTGACAGTTACGGATGAGCGCGGCAATTCCGTGCGCAGCCGCCGGTACGTCAGTAAGGTTTCAACACCTGCAGACGAGAAACCCCAACATAATCCTTAGTCGACTCGTATGCGTATAGAGAGTAAGTCTTTTGGCAAAGAGTAGTAGTTGCTCAGCCACGAGATGTATGTGAGGGTATCGTTATGACCTTTACCCTCGCTCTCTTAACTATGTTTACTAAGTGATCCTATACCTCATAATAGCTCATAGGAAACATCTTGAATGGCTGCTATGCGGCGACATACAGAGGTATAAATCTTAAAAAAGTCAACTACGATCTATATATGATATCAGATTGGCGAGAACTCCGCATATTCTCCTTCATGGTATCGCATGTGTTATGTGGTTGAGAGAAAATTGAAATAAAAATTGCTGAAATTAAATTAAATTCTCGGCCAAGAAGAACAGGATATATTGGAAAATGAAGAAATAAAGGAAAGTAGGCTGAGGTGGTTTGGTGATGTGGGAAAGGAAGGATAAAGAATGCATGAGGTGCTGGTCTGATCCATAACGGGGATTGGTTCTATGAGTGGTGGATAGAAGTCCCGATAGGGTTGGTCGACAGACTCGTTGGGATTAGCATACAGCTGATCTCTAGATAAGATAGGTACATAATCACGACATTTGAACGAGATATTCGTGATATAAGATACGATGGATACAATAAGTCTGAATCACATGAGGAGTAAGCATGATCGGTTCAATATTGAGACGGGTTTTGTTGAGAGTTAGTGGTTGTAGCTCACCTGGGCCAAGGGATGAACCCCACATGACGAGATGCTATAGAGAGGGTCCGTCGGGGTCTCGTGAAGCTCTAGGGGGGATTTTCTGACAGCGACGAGTTCTCACTAAAAAGTTATAACAAGGGGTTTGGTAAGGGCTTGGGCTTTCTTTTGACTTGCTTCAGATTCTTCTGACTACTTTCGGTTTCCGGTGCATGTTACGTACCTTACCCCAGTCTTGGGAGAGAAGGTGAGTGATGATGATGATGATATATATAATATATATATATAATATATATATATATATATATATATAATATATATATGATCATACTATATATATATATTATATTAATATATATACTTATATATATATATATAATATACATATATACTATATATATATATATATAATTATATATAATATATATTAAATATATAATTATACTATATATAATAATATATATATATATTATATATATATATATATATATATATATATATATATATATATGCAAGTTTTCATAAAGTACTTGTACTTGATACCATGTATACATGTACTTGTACTTGAACAAATTCTAGAGTACTTGTCTTGTACCTTGAAACAATTAGAGATACTTGTACGTTTGTACTTGTACTTGGACAAAATGTATTTGAAACCCAAGCTCTGGCTTCAGACCAAGAGAATATAAAAAGTTAAAAGGTAAAAAGAATAAAACAGGAGACCAGCCTCAAAAAAGAAGTCGGTTAAAAATAACCAAAGTAAAAGAAATTTATCGTGAGTAAATAATGGCAAAAACATTCACCGGCAACTCATCACAATAGACTATTAACTAATAAAACGAATAGAAAATGATTTTAAGGATATGTCATTACAAAAACCATAACAGTATATATATATATATTATATATATAATATATATTATATATATATATAATATATATATATATATTATATATATATATATATATATATATATATATATATATATATATATATATATATATATATATAATATATATAGTGCAGTATATAGGGCAACAGGCTAGCAACCCGGTCCTTTTCTTTTGCTTGTATTACTCTTGGACCAGCGTTAGAATCTTATGCGCCTAGAAGCAAGAT
>JABUQX010068173.1:0-2500 GCA_015478945.1 Trachelipus rathkii | reverse complement strand
GTTACTCTCATCATTTAAAAACGTCACTGTATTTTTATTAAATCAGCAATATCTTTCATCAAAAAAGTATATTGGCGTGATATACTTTAAATACACAGTATTTAATCTTGTGTTTGGGCAAAGAAGAGATATAGAGCCAAGTCAATGTTGAGCCACACAAAATGTTCCCATACTCAGCGTAAAGAGTGCCTAAAAGTATATTAAAGAAGTTAATCATATACCTCACGGTTATTTACTCTGTGAGCTTCACCCCAAGGAACACACACAGAGTGTTGCTTTTGCGTACAAATAAATCTTACCTAACGAGGCTGGAACAGCTAGTACATACCTGAATAATGAATACTCTAGTAGCAGATTATTACCTCTTATGGAGAAGAATTTAAAAATCTGAAACCTTCTGAAAAACCGTAAACTGATCTGTGACAGATGAAAGAATTTGTTCAATTGTATAGTGCAAGTACTGTCTAAATGCTATATAAAAGAAAAATGTTCCTTTTTAACAGACCTCAGAAAGTAAAGCTGCGTCGTCATAGACCTGCACTTCATTATAGTACAAAATCTTGCTGGTAAACCGTAAGAAAAGCTTAAAATAAAAAAGAAAGCTATTACAAAAAAGGAGGAGGTGTGGTTCCTACCTTTTACTCTTTTCAACAAGCCCCTTTGAAACAAGTGGCTGCCCATAATGAAGAAGGTATTGGTTTTGACCCTACACGATTATGAAAGATGAAAGTAGAATACAGGAACCCTACCTCTGCAACAGCATCAACAGCAACAACAGCAACCACAACAACAACAACATCAACAACAACAACAACAACAACAACAACAGCAACAACAACAGGTCGAACAGCCTCAATCAAACTCTCAACTGCATCATACAGGGTATAGCCCTTATCACCCATTGATTCAACAGCAGCCCCTTCTTGAGTATATAATCGCGAAGTTGAACAGATAAATTATTACGAAAGACTCCATCATATATATAAAACTCTGATGTTAACATTCATGAAAAAAAATCCTATATCAAAATGCTATATACAAAAATTAGTAGATCTAAAAGTTTTATTAAATTTACCTAAGGAATGATTCAGCGCTCTATAAACACCACGATACTAAAGATATGAAGTGAAACCAAGAGAAAGGATAAATTTTTCAAACATGTACTCAAGGAAAGCTTATCAAGAGGGAATAAGAAAACGGGTTTAGCTCTGTATAAGATTTAAAAGATCAGCTACCTGGAATGAACTCAGGTCGCGAAATCATAACTATGAGACGGAGAAACAATAGCCGTGTCGAAGCTTATTGTTGAACTCGATATCCACATCTCTCGCTTTCGAATTGAGCAAAGGAAGGCTGCCTGCTGGCAGGATGAATAGGAATCTCAAACAAGAACTTTCAAAACTAATTAATCATTTCCCGAAAACTTTAATCCAGAAATAAGAACAAAGAATTAACGGAAATGGATAAATATTCCAATGGCTCCTAGACCTGACGTGAGTCCCTCTGGTACCTTCTTTTGCATCGGATAGATTAAAGATGCTAAGTAGAAGTATATTACGTTCAAGGGTGCAGGAAGGAAATAAAAGAAAAAAACCGATCTCGCTTCAAAATGGCATTAGTTCCTAATTATTTATTGTACTTTTTATTTGATTGTATTGTTTGTAATTTAAAATAATGTATATAACCTATGTTATCTTTCTGTATACATCTGTCGTGTTTTTAGACTTGTAATTTAATATAGTTAATATTTATTTTTGTGTAATTAAAAATAAAATATTTCATATATACATTTGGTTTTTATATCACCTTTCAGTATAAATGAATATAATTTTTATTGTTAACGTCATTGTGAGTCATGGAGGCTAAGGAGGCGGTCGATAAATATTACTTTGATGTGAAACAGCCTTACAGTTACGGGGGCTTTTCAAGGTTCGCTTCAAAGTTCCGTCATATTAAGAGAAAAAGAATTGAAAAATTATTTAGAAGGTGAGGATGCCTTTACCTGCATAAACCTATACGAAAAAAATGTCCAACACGAAAAACCATAGCCCCTCACTTAGTAATGTATGGCAACTTAATTTGACTGAAATGATAAAAATATAAATCTGCCAACTGACTGAAAGGATAATCTCTTTAAAAAAGAGCGTATTTCGTAAACTAAGGAAAAACTCGTTTAAAAGATAAAAGTCAAAGACTGTTAGTGCAAGCAGTACAGAGACCAGATTATTGAAATGAGAAATAGATATCCTCAATATGAATTTGACAGATAAATACAGTGTAATTTTAGGCAAAGAGATGTTTCATAGATAATAACCAGAGTAAGATTAATTGAGATACTACTAACAATCATCTTTTCCGAGTATATAAAAGCTTTCAATTAAAAACGATTTACAATGAGAACAGAACGTATAAAAAAGAAGAATGCAATAGGATATTTCACGAAAATGAATTACATTAATCATATAGAGTATACTACAGGCTGATCTGGTCTATTCTTATA
>JABUQX010068172.1:20000-28799 GCA_015478945.1 Trachelipus rathkii | reverse complement strand
GCTTGCAGACATTCGAAAGGTTAAGGAAATACTATCCTTTAGAATTGAAAGAGGATAACATAGTGCTAAAATCCATATCTGGGAACGTGATCCCAAATTTAGGTCGCGTAAAACTCCAGCTACTGTTGAACGATAGATTGTTCAATATTCATGTAATTATTGTTAATAACCAATGTACTTTCAGTGGGAATATGTTATTAGGCACTGATATACTCGCTTCGCTGCCCATCTCTTTTGATTTAAAGAATGAAATGTTGATTATGAATGACGAAAGGGGCACAAGTAGTATTCCATTAATTGTTTGGAGTCCGCTCATTGATGGTAAAAGTTCCATTTTTAATCCATTATCGCATGATAAAAATGCTCTTAACGACGATTTTAAAGTCGATCCTACTGTTTCTTTTTGCAAAACGCAATCTATTAATTTCGAGCACGAGTCTTATATTCATGAACTTTCAATTTTTGACGATGAAAGTTATGATTTATTCTTGCCTAGTACCGTCCAATTTAATGCTTATTCAACGACGATTTTGTCCGTTGACGTTCGTTCAAAGGCGGGAACCTTACCCCCTGAAGAAGTTTATCTCGTTTCTGAGAAAAATATTGTTTCAAATGTCATTTTTGCAAATGTTTTAAGTGGTGTAAAAGACGGTACAATTTTAGTCAAATGTGTTAATTTAAGTTCAGCTCCAGTCACTATGGACAAGAATACAATGGTTTCTAAATCAAATTCTTTGGGTTTTTCCAGTTCTTATTCAAACATAAACCGGATAGATACAGGAAAATTCTGCTATTAAATCTAATCAAAGCAAGAAAGTTCATTTCAATAATGAGGTAAATGATGAAACGGAAAGTTTATCTCAAGATGACGAAGATGAAAATGTCATGTTTCCTCATCAATATGCAAGAAGTGCAAATAAGATTCCTAGTCCAATTCATGAAAGAAACAATCTTCCATATTCGAATTCTTCTTTTCATGATCCCATTCGTATTCAAAATGATGTAAATAGTCCGAATCAGGTTAGTCATAATCGCTCTGAAGGAAATACTTCTCGTTCTGATAGTACTTTCCAATCTTCATTTTCGGGTTTCAATAATAATAATGAAAGTTCATCTTTTCATAGTTCAAATATATCGAAGTCGGAAACTGATACTTCTGATAGTAGTTACAAACCATATCAGTTATTCCAGGGACCTCGGGACCAGAGTCCTCGGTTTCTTCGTTCTTCTAACAGGGTACCTCCCATTCATAGTACTCCTGTATCTGATGAATTCCTTAATCTTCCTTCCTGTTCTTCCAATCGTAACAATTTGTCATTTTCTGATTAGTGTTTTTCAGGTTCCTTTCGTGTCCATTCTTTCATTGAAATGGCTGTCAATTTATGGTAGATGTTTCAATGATCTACCAAGGTGGTGGCAGATTATGAAGTTATTTATTTTTTTTATTATTCATGTCTTATACCTCCCTGAAACGCTTACCTGATCATACGAAAATGGAAATTGGGGATTGGAAGAATGGAATCTATTCTATGACCTAGTAAATATATACATGATGTTGAGGAAAAGTTAGGTAAAATCGAATTTAAAACGCTTGTTTTATTAAAAACAATGTAGCAATGAAAGCATAGAAATTTTTATACAAATTAAAATTCCTCATCGGAGGGGAGGGTATTCTATACGCTCAAATTATATACATTATATAATTTACTCATATAGATAAAGAGAAAAACAATGCATTTAAAATCTATTTCAAATATTGTATAAATAGTAAGTAGGTTGAAGGGCAAACGGCGCCACCTGTTGATAACCTGAATTAATTGTAGTATTAGTAGAATGTATCGTATTATTCGAGAGAGTCTGACGCTGGTTTCGTGTGAGAGAAGTCGTGTGTCAAAGACATGTACTTAGTTACAGAAAGTATTTTATTTGTGTTTTTTTAAAGCAATCTAAATGAAATTGATATCTATATGATGATTATAGATATATCCTTATTTTTTATAGGTATGATAAAATTTATACAAGTTAAATATATTCCCTATTATAAAGTGAAGCATTCCTATTTATTATATTTTTAATAATATTGAATTATGCTTAAAACAAGCTCTATACTCTTATTATACTCATAGATTATAGTCGTATGAATAGTGAACCGCCTCATCATATCGGTGATTATTTTATCCATATTCTATATCACTGTTATGCAGTAACACAATATATATCTAATTTTAATTCCGTATCTACAAGTGAGTATGATATTAATTATTCTATCGAAAGGAAGACTAATACTACCTATCTGTATATTATAGGTGTCTATATCAAGATTAATATTATTTATATATAGGTTCACATTAACGCTTTAAGCTGTATATATTTTTAAAGTATTCCATGAAACATTATCTACGAGGTTTCCTTAAGTTAATATATTTTTAGGACTCTCATTATAATTTCAATAAGCTAGTATGTTTTATTTCTTTATAATCGCTCTATTCACGCTATGTATCTTTAGTATTTGTAATCCTTATAAGAGTGAGATCACTTTTCAGTGATAGCAACTGCTCAATTCATCCAAGATTAGTACGAATTATAGAGAGGCTGTGAATCGTGATATCTTGGATCGTATCAATATTTACCTAAAACTAATTTAGATATTTATTTTTTATTTATTAATAGTTATTGTTTTTAATTTTATTTATTCTCTTATTATATCTGTATATATTTTGCCTCCTGATTTCTTCTATATTAAATTGATTAGGTTCAATATAGATAGTAGAAATTTTATAGATTGGGCATTTACCACGTAGTGGGCATATGTGAGCTCGGCTTTATACTGGAGGCACTATTATTTATATGAAAAGAGAATATAAATTTTATTTACTTGGACTTATATATATTAAATAGGGGATAGTTTGAACTTCTTATAATTTATACACAATCCCGATTTGAACAAATTAATAATATATATTATATATATATATATATATATATAATAATATAATCATATATATATTAAATATATATAATTAATTAAGTTATAAATATATAGTATATATTAATTAATAAATACTATTATATATATATATATATTAATATATTATATATAATAATAATATATATATATATATTACTAATTATATATATATTATACTTATAATAATAATATTAATATATATTATATATATATATATATTTATATATATATATAATATAAATATTTATGACATTGACATTTATATGAGAGACTATAAGAAATAATATAAGATTTACTATTATAAGGTAATATTATTTCTTTATATGTGCATCGGTCCTCATTCAAGCCTCTCTCTCTCACCCATAAAAGTGAATCACAATTAATAATAAATAAGGTATTATAACTCAACTTGATTGAAGTACCCTCATACCTTTCCAGTTGTTGACATATACATATCGGGAATAGGTATCAGGAAATTATCGATGATTTACTGTACGTTTATGTTCGATGCGACTCCATCTTGGTCGACGATAATATCGAAAGAGGACTCAGAGAATATCTAGATTATTTCCTCTCAATAATATATACGATAAAAGGTAATCAGATATTAATCGAGACATTTTTTGGAGAATATAAGTATGACTTTTTCCTTAATATATAATTATTATTTATATTATTTAAATTATATAATATAGTATACTATATATTAGTTGTATATAATTTAGATATATTAATCTTTTTAGTATTAATTTATATATATAAAATATATTAATATATATAGTATATATAATATATATAATAATATATTAATATTAATATATATATTATAAATATAATATATATATATATATATATATATTAATTATTATATATATATATATATATATATATATAAATATATTATACAGTAATATAATATAATAGTTAATATATATATTATAATAGTATTAATATTATTTTATAATTAATTATATATATATATATTAATATATATATATATTATATAATATTAATATAATATATATTAGTATATATTATTAATATATATATATATATATAAATTTATATATATATATATATATATATAGTATATTAATTTATATATATATATATATATATTATATATATTATATACATGAAAATAAATTCTTATATATCATATATATTAATTGAAGTATACAAAAATTATGTAAAAGAAAAACTTTAATATAATATGCGATATTAAATAGTACTTTTTGTATTAAAACCTTATAAAAAAGTATAGGAATCTAACCTACCAAGTTATAATTATTAGAGACCTTAATGAACTGAAACAAGGAAGAATTTTTCTGAGTGGTTAATTACACTTGAATTAAAATAACGAAATATATATATTATATTATATTATATTTATATATAATATATATATTTATATATATATATATAATAATATATTTATATAATATATATAAGTATATATTTAATTTATATAATATATTATAAATATTATTAATATTATATTATATATATTAAGATAATTATAATATATATATATATTAATATAATATATAATTAATATATATATAATATTAAATATTAATAATATATATATATAATATATATATATATATATATAGTATATAAGTATATATATATATATATAATATATATATATATAATATTTGTTTTTGTGTGTGCATGTGTTGTGGTTTTTTGTGTACAGCTTGTACAGGATTGGACCAATAGGCACAAAAATGATGAATTGGTTTGAGAAATATAAAATTAATTGATAAAAAAAAAAAATTTATTTGTAAATATTCATACAAATAATATTTATAAGTACCCACTGAAGGTAGGCAAATAGATAATTGTGCTACAATTGAAGTGAGACAATTTCAAGGCATAAAATATTATGGATAGCTACTTTTAGTAATTGATTATGGATCATATAGTTGATAGTAATAGGAAAATATCGGCTAACGCACGTGAATAGGAGTTCCAGAATGTTAAGTGTAACAATCAGTGATACAATTTTGACGGAATGTTGGTGGAAAAGATCTGTGGAGTGTGGAGTTACCAGGCAAAACATGAGCAAAATTTATTCACTAGACACCAATAGTAGAGAAAGGATCCTCGAGTGAAATTATAATGTATAGTATGGCTGTGTTAGTTGATTGATTTATGGTATGATAGGTACCAATGGTGTAAATAGTGGGTAAACATAAGAATCTTACACTCCCTGAATTAAGATATTTTGCACCCGTATGAGGAAAAGACTACTCTACACCAATGATCCTGCTTATTGTATATTAGATTTTGATCATTAATCATTGATATCACTCGCCCCAGCTATAAACATATACTTGCCAAATATTAAGTACAGAAAGCCTTGTCGGAGAGCAGTTGAGAATAATTATAATTAATAATATAATCAGATTGATATGGATAATTAAAGACAGACATTATCTAGAATTAGGACTCTCGGTAATATGAGCTTGAGGGTAAAGTAGTTACCTTAAAGAACAAGCCATACCTATATAGATAAAAATAGATAGAGTAAGTAAGATTTCAAACTCTTTGGCTCTTTCTGATCAGCAGTTTACATTGTTCCAGTTATTTTAACCACCTAGACGTGATTAAGAGTAATATGGGTTTCTAAAAGCAGAGTGTAATTTTACTTTTCTTTGCAAGTAGTGGATTGACATAACCCGAAGAAAATATTTTTGTACATAACGTTAATAAACCAATTATGTTTTATTTAGATTATTAGGTTTAAAATTCTCATACTATTATTAATGGGCATAATTAAAGAATTTGTCGTAATCCAAATAATGGCATATTATGTAAGATACGATAAAAAATTAAGTTAAGCTGAATAAAATATTTCACATATATTAAAGCACATTAAATTATTTATTGTATGATATTAAAATAATGAAAAACTTAATTGAATGAGAGGAAGGGTTAAATAATTAGTTGGAAAAGGTTTAAATAATGATCTGTGAGAAGAATAGTAAAGTGTTTTGACCACTAATTATTAGGATTTTCCTAACCTGTCTTAGAACCTTAGCCAGTAAATATTTGAAAGATTAAAAAAATGATCCGCATTGAACTGCAGAATGAGCACAGGAATTGAGTTGTCTTTATTTACACATAAAGGTCACGTTAACGAAGTAGTTGCTTTAGTAATTCTATTGAGAGAGAGTTAGCTTATAACTGTTAGTATACCAATGACAGTAAAAATTGAGTAGGAATTACATAAGGAAATATTAATGTAATACAATTATTAAGGAGTGTGTTAAACCTTTTACGTTATACATAAGAGAAGCGGTCAAGCAACTTTTTTTGTCATAAATGGTATGTTAATTAGCTGAGAAAGTTTTAAAAAAACCTATCAATAATAACTGTGTTTGGCAACTGACCAGTAAGGAGGATTCTGAAGTATCTCTTGCAGAATCCGTTTTAAAAGTTCAGTTACGATGTTTTGAAAGGGTTTGATAAAACCTAAGAGTATAACAATTGATCACTAATGATATATTCCAACTTAATTTCGCAAAAGAGACGGAGAGTCAACTAACTTGTACAATAATCACTTGCATCCTGAACAATACGCACCGCCGCCTCCCCACGGGGCGAAGCGGGGTGAAGGAAGGCGCACAAAATATTTGGGAAGACCTAGCTTTGAATCGGATACGTCGTCACACCTTCCTTAGGATGTTGTACCTCAACAAATTCAAGTTGTATTGAAAATGTTTATTAATTGACATGTAATGAGGAGAGATCTGGCTATGTAACTAAAAAACAATACAAAGAAAATTAAGGTTTAAATCGTAATACAGAAATCGCAATAAAACACATTACTATACTTCGATTTTGATTAGGGTTCGGTGAGACGGAGGATGTTAACTTTAAGGTTTAATTGGATGTACGGGCTGGAAGCAGGACAAGATAGCCTCACGAATTCGGCGAGAGGGCTCCTACACATGGTTGGGATTAGAGGAGTGAGTATAGAATTTACAATCAAGGCACTATCAATTCGGCACTGTCTACAATAACAATGACAAGTTGGGATTACGGCAGATATTGGTATGTGAGTGTGGTGCGTAATGATGGCAGAATGGATCATAGGGTATTCACAGTAAAAAGGAGAACTATCGAGGAACAGCATGACACATTCTTTTATGTTAAATGGGATTTTGGGCTGGTTCGCAAATAATACTATTGTATAAACAGTAAATGGCGCTGAAACCATCTATTATAAAACTTTTATTAGGACATATATATAGGTGAAATACACAACTTAGGGCTAACTAATATTAAATTATAAGGGGTTCTAAAATGGGTGACAAATTTTTTTAAATAGAAATAACATGGGTTAAATTTTTTCATCAATAGAACAAATTATAATTATAAAACTATCAATGTTATGTCCAAACCTAGGTTGGGTGAAAGTTATGTTAAATTTAAAGAAGCCTTTTATAAACCTGTTTTTCAAGGTTTTTAAGGAGGTGAGAGCTTGGAGTAAATGAGATATAATATCAAATTATAATATTATAAACTTCTACCAAATACCTCACCAATCTATATATGAAATTTTGGAGCAATATCTACGTAGTACGAATTAGTTATATAGTTTAAGTATAACTTCATCTTTAATATATATATATATATATAATGATATATATATATATGATATATATAATATATATATATAATAAATATATAATATATATATAATATAAAGTAATATATTAATATTAAGTATATATATATATATATTTATTAATCATATTATATTAATATATGTATATCATAAGTATATATATATATTATATATATAATAATATATATAATATTATATATATAATATTAAATTATTATATTATATAATATATACTATATAATATATTAATAGTATTAATTATAATAATATATATATATATATATATATTAATATTATATATTATATTATATAAATAATATATATATTATAATATATATATTATAATAATATATATATATATTATATATTAATTATAATATTATAATATTTAATATATTATATATTATATATATATATATATATAATGTATTAATATATATATTATTATATATATTAATATAATTATTATTAATTATAAATATATTATTATAATATATATATATATATATATACTATATATATATAAATATATTAATATATAATATTACAATATATATATTAATATATTTAAATATATATAATATATATATATATATTATAATTTATATATATATATATATCTATAATATATAAATATAATAATAAATTATAATAGTATTTATATTAATATATATATATATATTATATATTATATATTAATATAAAATATAATTATATATATATATATATAATATATAATATATATATATAATAATTATATATATATATAATTATATTAATAAGTTATGTATAATTTATATTACTATATTAAATTAAATTATATTATATAATATATATATATATAATATTATAATATATATACTATATATATATAAATAATATATATATATATTTATTAATATAAATTAATAATTAAGTATAATTATATTAGTATATATATATTAATATAATAATAAATATTATATATATATATATAATATATTATATTATATTATATAATATATTTATAATATATATTTATTATATTATAAATATATAATATATAGTAATATATATTATATATTAATATATATATTATATATATATAATTATATATATAATATATAAATATAATATATATATATAATAATTAATATATATATATATATATATATAATATATATATATATATATATATATATATATTAAT
>JABUQX010068172.1:12500-15000 GCA_015478945.1 Trachelipus rathkii | reverse complement strand
CAGAAACCTTCGAGAGATCTCTCCCACCGAAGCAATAATTACTCCATGGAAACTCAGATGAATACTTTAGCAAGTCAGACGACCAGTTGCGGCACTGAAGTAAACAATATCGTTTCCTCGCGGCTTATATTTTTTTTCTTGAGATAGATTTTAAAAGAGGATACGAATCTAAGAAGGTGATTAGAGGAACTCCGAGGAGGAAAGAATTTAACAAAATTAGGAGAAGGATTAGAAGTTAGGAAAATGTCTAGAATTTTAGATTTACCACCAATTATTAATTAATAATTATTATTATTAATATTATTATTAATTACTTATTATTATATTATTTAATTATTATTAATTAATATTTTATTATTATTATTATTATTATTATTATTATTATTATTATTATTATTATTATTATTATTATTATTATTATTATTATTATTATTATTATTATTATTATTATTATTAATTATTATTATATATTAATATTATTATATTATATTATATTATTATTATTACTTTTCTACAGAAATTTTTGATTGAGAAAATTATGTATGTTCACAATTTGTTTTTTTGTCCTTAGATGTTAAAGGAATGCTAAAGGCTGGAAATATGTTTGTTTATTAAATGAGAAAGCAAAATAAATGTTGGATGGATTTTTGGGGATCTGGGAACAAAAAATTCAAAAAAAAATTTTTTTTTTTGATGAAAGCTAGATCCTGGAGGATAACGATTTTTTTTTTTTATATAAAAAATATTTTGAAAAATTTCGAAGGAGTAATATACAATATCATTGATTTTTTTTTGTTTGAAAATAAACTGTGATTAACTATCCACTTGGCCAATACCAAAAAAAAATTTTTTTTTTGTTTGCTGCCAAGGATATTTTATCGTGAATTTAAAGTATATTAGGGGTGTGCCTGAATTTCAGAAATGAACATAGTTTTTCCAAGTATTGGCGTCTAGCTGCTTGAGATCACGGGTGTTCCCTGATTTACTCTTATCAACAATATCTTTTTTAAAATATATTTTTATCACAATTTTAACAGTAATATCGTTTTATTTCTTTTTAAGGGGCTTACCTTTATATATACTTTATTTTTTTCTATTTTCTATTTTCTATTGTACTGAATTGAATGATTTGACCTATTAGCGTTTTATGTACATGTGCAACTCATCTTTAACAATTTTGATACATCGATATCTTTTCGTGGTTTTTTTTGTGGAATTACGTTATCAAAAAGACTAACGTAAACTGTGTTGTTTATTAATAATGTATTTTGTGCCACCCTGTTATCTCAAATACTAAAAGCCAAATCTAGAAACGAGGTCATTGTTATCGGAATCTGAGGGCAACAAGTTTACCTATAAAATAACCTTCAAATGTTTTGCCGTAAAATCTTTGTTGGCCAGTGATTTTATTTATTATTATATTATTATTATTATTATTATATTATTTAATTAAATGTATTATTATTATTATTATTATAATTTATTATTATTATATTATATTATTATATTATTTATATTATATTATTATTATTATTATTATATTATTATTATTATTATTATTAAACTAATTTAAATATTCTATTATATTTTATTATATATTATTATTAATTATTATTATAATTAATTATTATTTATTAATGATTATTATTATTATTATTTATTATTATTACTCTTATGATAAAAAAAAATCCTATTAATTATTTATATTAATTAATTATTAATCAATTATTATTATTGTAATTTAATTATTATTATTTATTATTTAATTTTATTATTATTATTATTTATTATTTATATTATTATTATTATATTATTATTATATTATTATATTATTATTTATTATTATTATTATTATTTTTATTATATTATTAAGTAATATATTATTATTATTATTATATTATTTAAAATATTATCAATTATATTATTATTATATTATTATATTATATCATTATGAGTCTCTCTATTATTATTAATTATTATTATTTTATTATAACTATTATTATTATTATTATATTATTTATTATTATTATTATTATATTATTATTATTAATTTTTTTTTATTATATATTATTATGTTATTATTATATATTATTATTATATATTATTCTATTTTTATTATAATATTATTATATTATTATTAATTTTATATTATTATATTATTATATTATTATTATATTAATTAATTATTTATTTTATTATTATTAATTATTATTATTTTATAGATATTATTATCATTAATTATTTATTACATTATACTTTAATTTTCTTTTTTGTTTTTTTTTTAATTATTATTGATTATATTTTTATCTATTTTTTTATTATCTCATTTTTTATAATTTTTATTGTTTATATTAATTCATAATTTTAATTTTAATGAAATCCATCTTAATGTCACTTTTAAATTTACTGAATATTTTATCCATAAGTAAAATTTTTTTAATCAATATATATATAAAATGTTGTAGAAATAGTTTTGTTAATTAATTATATTATATTTAAT
>JABUQX010068171.1:17500-19536 GCA_015478945.1 Trachelipus rathkii | reverse complement strand
TCGCCACCCTAATGGGTTTATCTTTAAAACATACTGAATGAATATTCATTAAAATTTGCTTAAAATGTTCCCACATGATAAAACAGTTTTGGTCTTTAAATTCTTTATCCCAGTCAGTTGTACTAAGCAAGTCTCGAAATTCGGTAAAATCGCAATTTCGGAAATCTAAGATCTTTTCCTTATTAACTTGCAATTTGGGCCCAGATATCACATTCATATTAAATCTAATTATATTATGGTCACTAAGTCCTAAATTCTCTTCAACTCTAACTTCATCCACCATACTTTCATCGTTAGTTAATATTAAGTCTAATAGTGCATCGTATCTTGTCGGTTTTTGAACCATCTGGGTCAAAAAGTTATCTAGTATACAATTTATGAATGCAGAACTACTCTGGTCCATATTAGACAAGGAATCCCAATGAATGCCAGGAAAATTAAAATCACCCATTATGACTATACGTTTTTCTTTACTGTGGCATGCTGTCTCAATTTCTTTCACAATTTCCGCTTCTAATTCTTGACTCTGGCCAGGAGGTCTATAAAATGCCCCTATTCTATATGATTTATTGTATATAAGGATATCTACCCACACCGATTCAATATCATGATTAATTTTAAAGTCAATCATTAAAGATTGAATATTGCTTTTAACATAAAGCGCCACACCACCACACCCTTCTTTCCTCTACGCTGGTATAATTAAATGAATACGTCTATTTCATATTCCTGAGAGGAGTCTCCATATAATTCTTCATTAACCCATGCTCAGTTATGCAAATAAATGGTCTAGATTCTCATTTATGGTATAACTAATCAGCTCTTTTTTTATTTCTAGGGCTATGAGCATTTGTGTATAAACATTTGATAGCTCGAATGCTGTTATTTTATTGCTATCATATTATTTGAACCTGTAAACAACACTAGCTTTATTTACTCCCCACTATTACAGTTAACCATTGCTATTTTTTGTATCTAGATTTAGCACAACCACCCCAACTTTACCTAGTTTTTTGCTAAACAAGTCTCCAAATTGGTACTGAAAAGAACACCTTTACGAATCAAGTGAACTCCATCTGCTCAAAAAGATTTTTATCCAGAAATTCTCTCCATAAATCTAAAAACCTAATATTTTCTGAAAAACAATTTTCTTCCTAACCCTTTCATTTACACCTAAAGCCCTACTTCCCCTTTCCTGACCTGTACCTAACCTAGGTAAAATCCCAGAAATCATGCACCTTCTTCCACTAGCTTTGATCTTCTGAATCAATCTCCTATAATTTGCTATTAATTCTTCTGACTTTCTATGTCCTATATCATTTGTACCCACATGCACAATTACATTTGAATCAACATTTGCAAACTCAATCTATCTATCTATCCTATCCACGATATCACTCACTCTGGCACCTGGATAACATACTCTCAATCGTTTTTTTGTATTCTTGTTTTGAAAACTATCTAGGTATCGTATCAAAGAGTCTCCAATTAGCAATGTATCAGTCTTCACTTTAGAAAACTCAACATTATCATTGGCACTCTCTGATCCCCCCATCTGGGAATGACATCGAACCTGTTACTGGCAGGTCACAGGCTGACTGACTTTCGAGATCCTCATCTTTAAATTATTATTTTATTCCTACAAACTCTATATTTCATCTGCAACCTATTATCAACTACAACTATCATTTTCCTCTCATCCTTCCTGCTAGGTAAATCATATTCCTGTCTACCCTATATCCCGCTCAACTCCTCGCTCGAACATCCTAACTTACTTTTTTCCTAACACTTCCTCCTTTCTCAACTCAAATACTTCTTTCAATCCATCCATGAATATCTTCACTCAGTCTTGCAATCTCCTTCCTTAACAACACATTCTCTGCATTCAAAACACAAACAGGGCAGCTATTCACATATTCACCTCTTACAGTCCCACAGTTATCAAACAGAAATTATATTTTAAATTATTTTTAGATTTATTAACTTGTCCGCTACTTATTTTACCAATACAGTTTAAATATCACTAAGCTAAAAGG
>JABUQX010068171.1:0-10000 GCA_015478945.1 Trachelipus rathkii | reverse complement strand
TGATTTACATGAAAGAAAAGGTATTGTAGGCCTTAATAGAGTAAAAGTTAACGAAGATGAGAAAAAGTTTTGGAATAGGAAACACATCGTTTAATAAAGGAGCACACATAAATATACATGGATAAACGGAGTGAGTTATAATCGTGCTCTACTTGACTATGTAATTGTGAAACAAATTGAGAAAGATTAGATTATATGCTTAGATATTTCAGGTCACTATTTGAAGAGACATAGTTAAACTTGAAATGAGAGTGGAAGAAAAGATTTTTACTTTATTAGGTGTATAGATATTACCTAAGTAAAGAAACTAGAAATTAAAAAATAATCAACAGAGCATGAAATATTATTACTAGATAAATGGGGAATAGGTAAAAAGAGAGCTAGAAAGAGCGCAAGAGAAGTTGTAATATTTAAAGAAACAATTGTGATGACCAGAGAGAGAGAGAGAGAGAGAGAGAGAGAGAGAGAGAGAGAGAGAGAGAGAGAGGAGAGAGAGAGAGAGAGAGAGAGAGAGAGAGAGAGAGAGAGAGAGAGAGAGAGAGAGAGTAGAGAGACCAAAAAAAAAGTGTGAGATGAGAGAGAGAGAGAGGAGAGAGGAGAGAGAGAGAGAGAGAGAAAGAGGGAGAGGGAAGAGGGAGAGAGAAAAAAAGAGAAAGAGAGAGTGAGACCACAAAAGAAATGTGTGGTGTATCCGCCGAAATGTAAATGAAAAGATAGCGAATGATGTATTCAAGAATTGGATGTTTTTACTAAGAGGAATTAAGAAATTTTGTAAAATTTGGTGACTACTAATGGCCTGACTGCGGGGGAGTACAAGAGGGTACGAAAAGGAAAGTAAAATCTGCAGAGAGAATAATGACAATAAGATGGAGCTGAAAGATAGCTGAAAATTATCGGAAAAGACATAAATTGCTTTGGAAGGGATAAACAAGTTTCAAAACGAGAAGAAAGAGGCTCTGCTATATCTGGTGTAAAGATTTTGGATGAGAATGAAGTAAGTGCAAGATGATACAGAAGTAAGTGCAGGATGATACAGAAGTAAGTGCAGGATGATACAGAAGTAAGTACAGGATGATACAGAAGTTGAGGAAAGATGGAATGAACATTTTAGTAGGGATGGCAAGGAAAAAATCAATTGATATAAATCAACTGATTTTTTCACTTGATTTTTTGCATTAAAAAAATCGATTTTTTTTTTTGATTTTAATTTTTTTTTATTTTTTTACATATATTTTCTAATTTTTTCTTTGTATATTTAAGTGATTTAAGTCATTTAACTTCAATAGAAATAAAAAATTAAAATAATAACATTATTGCTGTTCCAAATTTCTTCACTATTGTCAACAAAGTATCATGTTTCAAACAGGTTTCCTTTCTTTCTGATGTAACATTTATCAATATTACAAAGAATATACATTTACTTTTAGTATTAATAGACCCTTTTTTCACTATTAAAATTATCCGATTCTCAATATCGATAATTTTTATATATATTTGAAGTTTTTAATAATATTTTTTTCAATTTTCAACAAACTATTGGCATTGTAACCTGCACTCTTTAGTGTTGCTGTTTCAATGTGTCAGATTATTGACCCTATTTTGAGATTTTGATTTACATAGATTGAATAAATCACTTCAAAAATAATACTATATCGAGCTTAAAAAAAGTTTGTTTACAAATTATATTTCGCTTGGCGTCACGAATCTGAAAAAATCCAAAAAAAATCCAAATATCAAAAAAATCAAGTGGAAGAGAATTTTAGTGAGGAAGAGAAGAGGAAGGAAATAAGGAATATAGAAGAAAGGAATTAAAAATGAATAGTTTAAAGAAATACAAAGGAAAGAACTTTAGTTTCAATATTATACAAGCACAAATGCTCGAAAAAGTAGAGGTTGATCAGATTATTCAATATAAGCTTTGAAAGCATTTAAGATTGGCAACGCTTCAGTCTTGTTCCGATTTATATGGGTAAGGGTAGGTAACCAAAAGAATTGCTCCAATTATAGAGGAATAATCTTATTAAGTGTAGGTGAGAGAGTAGGTGTAAAAGTAACAAAGAAAATTAAGATTTTTAAACATATACAGATTGAGGGAGAGAAATGTGGTTTTAGGGACTGCCAAGTATGCTTGGATCAGGTTTTCACTTTGAAAATGCTGATAAAAAATGCTCAGAAAAGAAGAAAGACGTTTTTGCATGCTTTCTTGATTTCAAAATGGCATACGACAGAGCTCACCACGTTGGAATGTACATAAATGCAATCAAAACTTTTCATTGAAACCGCTTAGCATTCGCCATGCTTAAGAGGACAGAATGAAAATTGTTTAAAGTAGAACTAAGTCTTTGACTAGATTGTGTTACGTTTCCACGCTTACTTAATATCTTTATTGAAAATATAGTTAGAAATATTGATAGAATTTGGAAAGAGCTCATTTGTATCTCTATATTAGGGTAATTAGGAATCAGCGTTCTCCTTTTGAACGTGTATGTCAAGAGAAACGACTATAAGTTAACTGTGAAAAATTAAAGATGACAAAGGTTTATCTAAGCTAGAGGATATAAAGAAGGAAGGTGAAAATCTAGCGAAAACTAAAGTAATCAGGTACCAATGGATGGAACTGGGACTAGATTTCGAAGGATGAAAGAAGAGATTGATCATACTGTTCCGGAGTGTAAAATAGATTTCGAATTATTAGAGAAGCACAAAAAGAATGAAATTTATCTACGATGAGCAAAATGAATTTGTTTAAGAGTATATTAGTTTCTATTGTCTTGTATGGATATGAGAATTGAAAACCATAATTTAAAAAATGAAAAGCAAGATTGAAGTTTAAAATTAAAAGATTTACAAAATTTTTGTGGCGTAAGGGAATGGGATCGGGTTTGAAATATAAGGAAAAAATATGTACTTCTGGGAGATGTGTTTGGTTGAGTAAGATGGCAAGGGCACATATTTAGGATAAGAGAAGAAGGGTTGGCTAAGAAGGGTTTTGTATCTGTTGTGTGTAATAAGGTGAAATGACAAACCAAGATGGAGATAGCTTGGTGCAATAAATTATTTCTTAACGGAAGAGAGCATAATAATATAAATGAAGGAATTGAACATAATTGAGAGGGTATCATCAAGAGAATGGTAGTGCATAGGATATTCCTTTAAAAGTTGCAGGTTCATGATAAACAAACAAGAGAAAAGCAATTCCAATTTGCTCCTACCATGGCTCAATCGGTAGAGCGACAACAGAGTTGTATGGCAAGGACGCGGTTTCTATCTCTAGTCCGGATCCTAGGTAAAAATTAAATAGAAAAGTTTCCCTTTTAAAAAAAAATACATATTCCTGAGTTGCAACTGACACCACCTCTCATAAATGTGGGAGAAATAGATGAGCATATATGTATATATTGTATATATATATATATATATATATATATATATATATAAATCTATTTAATATAACATATAATTATTATATATGTATAATTTAAATATAAATATATATATAAAATATATCTTATATATAATATTTTTTTCAGGTACAGATATTATATATAGTATATATATATATATATAAATATGTATATATTATATGTATATATATATATATATATATATTATATATATATATATATATAATATATATATATATATAATATATATATATATAACTCATTATATATATATATATGTATAATAATATATATATATATATCATAAATATATATATAAATATTAAATATATATATATATATATATTATTATCATTATATATATATATATATATATATATATAATATATTATATATATAATATGTTAATATATGATAATATATATTACACTATATATATATAGTATTATATATATATATATATATATATATATATATTATATATATATATATATAGTAGTAAAAGATACGTGCTTAATCCTCCAATATTAAAAGATGGTATTTCTACTAGCTCTATAAGGAGCGAGTGACACAATATGAGGTTCCTTTCTGAAAAGCTTAAGAGAATATGAGGCTATACACTATTTCGCCATTTTAGCTCATATCCTCTTATTAATTTTTTTAGAGCATTATAGTATATATAGATATATAAATATATATATATATTAATCTATATATATACTATCATAATATATATATATAGATATATATAATATAGTACTTATATATATATATAATATATAAATAAATGATATATTTTAATATATAAGAAGAAGAATTCAACTTCTAGTATTATTTCATAGTCTGTATAATTTTATATAATAGATAAGGTATAAAATATATAATATAATACATATTATAATACCAATAATAAATATAATATTTATATACTATATATAATAGTAGTAATATAGTACTATATAAAATAGTATTAAAAATAATTACTAAATAAAGTATATTAATTTATATCTATTATAATATATGTAATAATAAACTAGAAATTACTAAAAATTTTATAAATTAGTTTATAATACATATAAAGATACTATATTAATATATATATATTATTAATTAGTTATTCATACATTAATATACTATTACGTATATATATGAAATATACTCATACCCTCAGGTATGTATATATACTATCATTATTTATTATGGGGAGTAATATTATAGATATATATATATTGAAGTATATAATATATTATACTATAATATATATTATATAATAGTTTATATTATAAATAAATCTATATATATATAACTATATTATAATACAAATAATACTATTACTATACATTAAATAACACATACATATTTGCCCTTATGTGTATATTATACGGATAAATAACACAATTTTGTCGCTTACAAGCATGTATTATTAACGGATAATATATACATATCTTATATCGTACTAATTAACATATATATTTTATTAATAAGATAAATAATAACATAGTCACTTATAAAATACCGTATGTGTTATAACGGAAAAAATAACACATACCATTTTGTCGCTTATAAGTAAGGCGCAATAACACATACTATAGTACGTATTGGTAGCTTACTCATAATATATATAGATTATATCTTATATGTATGATCTATAGTATATTAATATATTATAGGAGTAACAATAACACACACTCATATCATACAAATAACACATTTCAAACTCGCATTATCTCTGTTATAACTTTGTAATGTGTTGTATGGTATGCATTTGAAGTGAAAGTAACCCTACAATTGCATGTGTTATTTTATATTTTATCCGTTAATAACACATGGATAATAATCGAGAAAATGTAATATAAAACATTTGATTTAAGACTTAATTAAATATGCAAAACTAAATTACTAAATAGCTACATTTATTAGAAGAATCACACATAAAAAGTTTCACAGGTTGCCAGCACACCCTAACCATATATATATAATATATATATATATAATATTACTATTATCATACCTCTATAATTATAATCATCAGAATTATAATATATGCATTCAGATATTATGACAATATACTATATATATATATATATACTCAAATAATATAATATCATCATATATATATATAAGATAATTATATTATTAAATATCAATATCATATATAAATATGATATAATATATATAACATAATAATTTAGTATATATAATTTAATATATTGTTATATAGTAATACTATATTAATATGATCATTTACTTACCTAATTATACTATATATATTATAGTAACTTATATCTTAATATAAACTATGTAATAGGTTGGAAAAAAGGATTTGAGAGAGCAATGTTCCCTCAGGTTAAGAAGATAAGAACCCCTTTAGTAGCACTAAAGTCTATGATGTGAAGATTTTTGGGCCCTAATTTCTTTGCTATGACTTATATTTTCACCTCAAATATTTATTACTAATCATTGCATGATTTCGGTTTTAAAAAGAAAAGTAAATTATTATTATTATTATTATTATTTATTATGCTTAATTATCTATATTATTATTAATTATTTTATTATATATTATTCCGATTATTCAGTATGATGTAGAAAGTTAGATCTAGTAATTTAGTCCTAGTAAGTTAGTCAAGTGCGTAGTAAGTATGCAAATATCACCAGTAGTAATAGTAGATAGATGTTTTATTTAAATGACGCAGAACTATATATTACTATATATTAATGTATATAATTATATTATATACTACTAATAGGTATTAGTCACTTTCCTCCTTCTAGGATGTAGTATAACTATGATAATAGTATGTATAATATATATATATTATAAACATTATATATAATATATATTATATATAATGTAATATTATATATTAGTATATATATATATTTATATATATAGATATAATCAGATATAAGTTTTTTTTCCATATATTATTAGTATATATATATCCTTTACGATCATTATACAACTCTTTTTTTGCATTGAAAAGGGTGAGACTTAATGTTTAATACATGTTACTTAAGATATATGTATAACGTACTATCTATTATACAGCATGCTTAGTTTTGATTGATCTGTAACATATCACCTACATCAATTATATATAGATATATATAATATATATATAGGATTAAATATATATATATATTATCCTACATACAATATATATATACAATACTTGATATAGCGTTTATTATATATAGAGCTAATCTACGTACATGAATACTACTCTTCAGATATATACTATATTATTAATACCTATATATATTTCATATACTTTTTTACTATCATTATATCTATTTATATCTATTTATCTATTATCATGTATTAATTAATTACATAGTAGCTGAGTAAATATATATTAGTTATAGAAAGTTATATTGTATAAAAAAATCATCATAGATAATAAAATACTAATTTAGCTAACGATTTGCATTCGTTTTAATAAGTATCATATGGTATTATTATAATATACTATATAGGAAATTTTATTATTTCTGGTCAAGAGTAAATTGTATAGTCATGACACCTCTCCAAATCTTCTTCGTTTTGATGGCACAACAAGTAGTCTGCTCAATATTATTCGGGTTGCTGAAGTGAATAAAATAGGTTTGGACGCTTTTATGGTAAAAATATCGTGTGAATACTGCATATAGAAGGGCAAAGGGAAGATTGAACAATCCTGATACCGCTTTCCAAGAGAAAAGAATTAAAATTGTTGATCAAGACCCCATTAGGGAATGAGAAGACCCCACCACAGAGAAATAAACCCAAAGAAATCTTAGCAAAGATTTTGAGTCTTGTAGTTAATACCAAGATTCTGATATATATTTTTGGTAGAAGAAGAGATACTATCTCTGAGTAAATAGTGATAATAATAATAGTGATAGTGATATAGTGATATTAATTAGTGGTTAATTTTTAGATCGTTATTTACGAATATGGTTACTGCGTATGTCTATTGCTAATATTTAATGGGTAATATATATTGATAATTAATAAATAATTTTGTGTTAGTGATGGCTGATGTTAGTGATAGCAATAACGCTAATGATTGTAGTGTTATATATATTTGTATACTTTTTTTTTTTTTTTATTAAAACACCTCTTTGAGGGTGACTCTCAGTTGCGACACCGTCCCCTTACAAACCTTGGGTTAAAAGGCATAGCAAGTCCGAGTTACACTCAAACTCCCCAAGACTAGGCACTTATTATTCCTAGGCATCCTCGAATGCTTCATATAGCTATCTCCCAGGTTCCAATATATTAGCAGGGATTCTTTTTAGGATAGGGTTGCACTAGAGAGGTTTTTACTGGCTCCAAGGGACCCCACTTACCACACTGGCATACCTCCACCTCCTCGTCATTTCCACATCCTTCTGATGGCATATCGTAAATCTTTGATAATATTAATTTCTTTCTTCTCTGGTGCGTAGAGGATACATTTTTCATCCGTATGGGACTAATCCTACCTCTATTAGTGACATGTTCTTGTTTTTTGGTTATAACTAATACAATATCGGTCTTATTACTTTGTACAAATTAGTCGGTGGGATATGCCAAAATCATATAGAATTTGGATTTATGGTTCATTATCTACTTATTGCTGGATGGTTTGTAATTCCATGATTGTTAGGAATATCAATATTATAAGTTGCCATAGATCTTGTTGTGAATGAGCCTGCATTGAACGGTATTTATGTCTGTTCCGTATTATAGTTCCGCATACGGTATTTCAGAAGTCTTACATCCGAGATAATTTATGTGGGGCCACACGTTTCTGAGGGATTCCCCCATCTCCTACATCTATCAAGGCAAGTCCGACTCCTTCGGATTATGCTTTTTTGAACCAATTGGTTCTTAAGCACCAATCCTAGCTGTAATCAGCGTTCTCTACATCAGTGCTTCATTTTTTAAAAAAAACAATAAAATAAATAATTTGTTGATCATATAATGATGTGTTTTTTGTCTTTATCTACATTATGTATGTATGTATGTGCAAATGTATATGTATTATGTATGTATGTATGTTGTATTTGAAACAAATCAATGATAGTATAGCCTATGTATGTAAATGTATGTATGTATGTAATGATATTTTATTTAAAATATGAGTATGTAGTGATATGTATGTAAATGTATGTACTGTATGTATGGTATGTATGTATTTATGTACTTTTATGTATGTATGTATGTATATTTTTTATTTTATAATATCGAATTAATATATAGATATTATATAAAAGTATTGCTCATTATTATTAAATCCTCGCCAACACAAAACGAGGATCCCAGGTTTCTGCCACAACTGCGTCCTGTGAGAGAACGTGAGCTATTTCTTTCCGTTGGCTTTGGCACGTCGTCCTGCTCAGACAATTGAGTAATCCCCTCGCTGAAATTTGAGGCTCTGCCCGTCATTGGCATGTGTATTTATCTATCTATTCTATCTAATCTATCTATCTATCATCTGTCTATCTATTCATTCTTATCTATTCTATCTTATCATTTACTTTCGTATTCCTATACATATCTATCTAATCTATCTATCTTATCTATCTATCTATCTATCTATCTATCTACTATCTATATATATATATTATAATATTAGTAATTATCTATATAATTATTATATAATATATATATATATTAATATATTAATATAATATAATATAAAAATAATATATATACATAGAATATTAACTTATAATTACATAATATATATATATAGAAAGCATAAGAATATATCTTAAAATATAATAATAATAACTGAGGTTTTACGAACAAAAGATTTTCTCAAAGCAAACCCTCATAATGCAGTATCGCTTCGACACAATAAGAAACGTTGATAGGAAAAAATATTCTAATTAAGTCAATTAGCAGTCGTTCTACACCACAGTGAAGCAGTTTGGCCTGCATTAATCGTCATGTATTAGAGAGAAGATATCATCAACTGAAGTTAATATCATTATTGTTAAAAACGTTAACAAAAATTAATTATTAATAATTTATATATACATATATTAACTATTTATTTCCCATGAATTTTTCTTTGCACAACTTCCCTCACTGCTGAATGCGCCCAAATTCCCTTATCAGAAGACGACCAACATCGAAAAATAGTTTGTGTAAAGAAAGATCAGTATTATAATACATCTTTTAAATACTTCTCAATGATAGAAGGACATTTCCTTTTTCATTTTCTTTAAATTATAAATGTGTGCTTAAAATTCTGAAATTATGTGTCGGATATCAACTCTGTTCTCATAATGGATTCCGTCGTGCATAACACCAAGACAATAAAAAGTACTGTCATGCAAATAACGTGCAAGGAGGGTAAGTATACATCATTTGCGCTCACAATATCTCAATTCAAATGACTCAAATTTTTGCATGTGGTTTCAATGGGGAGGCTCACGGCCGCCAAGTTAAACAGTTTACTCCATTAATGCCCTTTATCAATACGAAATGATATTTGTGTCTAGTGCACTTTAACATTCTCTCGTAATAATTAACTTAGCCAACTAGTAAACTTCCTGATTATTATCTCTTATCACTCTCATGCCAGACGAAGCAGTAAGGGACCAGTAAGCGGAAAAAT
>JABUQX010068169.1:0-37934 GCA_015478945.1 Trachelipus rathkii | reverse complement strand
CAAAACAGAGTTCTTAATCTCCCTGTTGTCTGTAATTTTTTTTTTTAATGTTTAAAGAAATTTTTTTAACTTAAGGAAAGTCTTCATACTTTCTTAGTTTTATCTACGAGTTCTCAAAAGTAGCAGCCAACGGTATATTTCTTGTAAAGTATGCTAACTTACAATTCTTGAATGATTGCTAGAACTCCTTGGTGAATAACCGGCTTACTTCCAATCCTATGGAATTCCTGGTCATTACTGAGTTCTGGAAATATTGAGATTTATTTCATTATTTATTTTTTGTATCTTTATTATTCTAAATTGTATATTTTTTTGTTCTTGCTCTTTCATATAACCAAACACGAGGTATTTCGGGTGGAATTTTTTTTTTAGCTAGTATTTACATTGTTATATCTGGTTTGTATGTATATAATTCAACATATGTTATTAAAGTATAATTTAATGTACTAATATTTTAATAATCCAGAGACCTTGACCTCAAACTTATTTTAACTACTTTGTATCCTTGAAAGATGGGCATCAGGGTAAAAATCCAAATAAATTGTTTGTTTTATGGTGTTTTAATGTTCTTTAAAGCTATCTGTGAAGTCCTGTATAAAAGGGTGTCCATTCCTTCACAGATTATCTTCCTTATTTGTTCCAAGATATCTTTGACTTACATTGTTAATTTCGATGTTGTATTTTTCCTATCGTAAATTTTTTCTGATAGTGAAATCTTTTGAATCTTAAACTAAAGAAAACTATTTATTCTTTATTTGGAACCTTCTGTTTCAAATCAAAGATATTAACCTAGGTTCTTTTCTAAAACCTCAATGGTTAAATAGAATAAAAATTCTTTCTTTTCTCTTATCCTATAATCCATGTAGGCATAAGACAATATGTTCTTTATTAACATTTGAATATAAATTATTAATAAATAAACACCTTTATAAATGTTCCATGAGCAAACACCTATGGGTCTTCATGTTCTTTCTTAAAGAAAACTGGAGTGTGAAGTCTTAAAACAATTTTCTAACAAATGGTTCATGAAATATTTTTAAAAGATATTTCTAGCGTTATACATTTTCAAGTTTTAAACAGTTTTGAGTTCCCCTACATTCTCTAAAAACTTTTGTCACTTGAGCCTTTGAAAAGTTTATGAGGATAAAAGTTATTAGGATATCAGCTTTGGTATCTTTAAAGTTCATCTATGTTATTAAAGTTAAGTACCCCAAAATTAGTGCAAGTTCTAAAGCGTCTATTTCAAACAAAAGACTGTTAGTCTAAATTTATTTCCTGTAACAGAAAATAAATAAATATTCTATAAAATTCTAGACCGGCCTCCCGACCTTTATCACCTGCTCCAGCATTTTCAGAATAAAAATGTCATTCTAGTATCTAGTTTAGATTTAATAAATTTTGCTTTAAATCTAAGTGCTTCATATTCTTTTTCTAATACTGAAGAGTAATTAACTTTATCTAAAACCTCTGTTTAATATCACATTTTCCTAAATGGGCTTTTGGTATCTCTTCTCTTAAGAGCTTCCTACTTGAAAACATCCTTTCTTGATATTTGTCTGGTCTAGATCTTCTTTTCTTCCTAAAAGAGTTATCAATTGTATATTAATTAACTTCTTTAATTAATATTAATTTAAAATACGTATCTCATATAGAGTTAATCCATTTATTTCCATATCGATGTTTAAATCTAGTTGACATTTTTTTCTTTATAATATTTCAAAATTTCTGGTTCTGTGAATATTCATTCTTCTCTTATTCATTCAACTTCAAACCAGTTTATAAATTTGATCCTGAAGTTTAAACTTAATTTTTCTCTGTTTTATTGAATATATATATATGTTTAAATATATATATATATAAATTATTGATATTTTGTTTAAATAATGTTCAAAATTTATTAGTAAAGGCTTGTGTTTAAAAACAAGCAATTTTCAAATTCTCTGATTTCACCCTGATTTTGCTCAGTCCCCAGGATCATATTCTTCCTATGAATTTATAAATTCACATGCATCGGTTAAAGCCCTGCGGGATAAGTATTACATGTATATATAGAGATATATTATGATTTTATTGTTGAAGAAGTCGTTTTCATGGAGCATTAATGTGAGTAAATTTAATAAATTTACATTTCCTCTGAAACCAAATTACTCTCTCTCTTTTTTAATGATCCGTCTTGATCAAAGAAAAATACTTATTTAAATCTTTTAATGAAGTATTCTCAATCTTTTTCATAAAATACTCGTGCGGTGCATTTTTAAGAATTGATAATTAATCTTAATGTTTCATCCATCTTTTTCTTCAATTATGTTACTCGTTTCATCAACACTATTTTATCACACATTAAATACTTATAAATTTCTAAAAAGTAATTTGTACTATTATTTTGTAATTTTGTACTTATTTTTCACATTTGTACTATTTTAACACAGAGTTATTCTATCTTTTGCTAAAGAAGAGGTCTGTCCACTCTTCCTTGCCTAAAGATTCATATATTCATTAATGAATCGTGAGGAGGTGTGTTTCCATCTTCTTCCTCAGATATTTCTATAACCATAGTAATGTCTTCTGGTTCTTCTTCTATTTCTATTATAGGTGTTAAAATAGAAGGAAAGTATTCCAACACTTGAACATCTGTATGATCAAGACCATAGGGATATTCTTCTGGGTCTGGGTCATTATTATTCATAGAATGGTCTGAAGAGGTCATTCTCTCTTCAATAATCCTTCTTTCTATGTTATCTCTGAATGCTTGTCGTTTCCTAAAACCTTCGGAAGAAATATCACTATCTGTGTCTTCCCAACCTACTGCTTCTATACTTCTGTTAAGTATTCTGGTATTCATATATACTCAGTCCAGGAGGCAAGTTAGGATTACTGTGCTCATTTCCTCTAGAGCCTTCTGATAAGGGATTAACTAAAGGGTTCATGGGAGAGTTCATTATCAAAGAGAACCTCATATAATTCTCAAAATTGTTTGGCGTTGTCTGGTCCCTTCAATGGACAGACCTATGTTATTCATAATTGTATGGAACCTTCTAGCTCTCTCAGAAGAAGTATCGTTTTCTTCTAATGCAGGATTATTTATACAATAGTCGTGATCTATCATATGTCGATCAAAGACTACTATCTGTTGATCATGTTCTTCCATCTGATGATGATCATTGTTAAGAAATTCTGTTGGGGGTTCTTGGTTCTCATTCTCATTATCATTGTGGGATGCGTCATTTTCATAGATAATACCCATGATGTGTAATCTATAACTTTCTTGGTTCTTCTAACCACTGCCATAGAGAAGGGACGCATCTTCCTTTCGGGAAGGTTTCCCATCATCATAACAGGGATAAGAGGTGTTTCTGATTGAACGCATTCCCATTCTTCTATGCATGAGCCATTATACCAAATCTTCTTCATTCATCAGATCTGAAAGGAACATATCCAATATACCAAGCAAAGTCATTATAATCTATTGGCGGTAATTCTGAAGGAATAATCTTTCTCCTACGATAAATACAGTAAAATCATTTACTGAAGGATATATGTCTCTTTTGACATACTGTAAAATATCACTTAGGGTTTTCTTAGCTGTGACGGAATTAAACAGTTTCATTGTGTTTACCCAAGGGTCACAGTAGCCTTCTGTACCGATATTGTATCTTTACAATAACAATATCTTCATGTTTTCTGATATGCTATTATTGAAGTCATTGTTGGCTCCTCTAAATTTGGTTTCAGTAATGAAATGGAAAGCATTAGAAAAGCAAAGCTTCCTCAATATTACTATACAAAGAAGCGAGTTGCTTGTAACGTTCTTTCGTTCTTCTTTACGTCTTCAATGTCTTCACTACTCTTCATTGTGGTGAAGCTATGTGTTTTAGTTTATCAATCTATTTAGATGAAGGGTGAATAAATATTCCTATATTTCAAAAACATTAGAATAAATAGTTCAAAGTCTTTCTTAAAATATCTCTGAATGAATTTCACATATCTTCATTCTTTATATAAGAAACTATCCAAAGAAGATTTCTAAACTATTTACTAGTTACAAAATAACTTTCTTAAAAAATTATTCACAAATTTTTTCAAAGTTTTAGCAGTTTTCCTAATTGCCCTCGTTAAGTAACTCTTTTTCCAAGTATTTTCAGTCACTAAAATTGTTCACAAAAAATTTTTCAAAGTTTATGTCATATTACTAATGCTCTTGTTAAGTAACTTTTTTCTAAGTCTTTTCAGTCCTACACTTGACTGCTTTTTAAAGAAAATATTTTTGTTTAAAAACACCAAAACAATATTAAATCTTGATAAACACTGTAAAGAAAAATTTAGTTAAATATATTAAGTGTTCATGTTATCACTTTATTTTAATTTACTATTGTTCATTAAGATCGTTTTTACTAATTAATATTTAATTACGAATGGAATGTCTACCTCACTTAATTTATTAATTGCTTTGTTATTAACTACTTTTCTAAGTTTTTCAACAAAAATACGGCACTGATGTTACTTTTCACTATTAGGAAACAAAAAAAGTATATTATACAGAGTTGTTTGACTACTTTAGACTAAATTTTTTTTGCTTGATTTTTATTTGCAAAAATTAAATAAATGTTATAAATTTGTAATTATCAAGATTCAAGTTCTATAAAAAATCTCAATAAAATTTTAACAACCTACTCTGTTTACATATGTAAACACATAAGATTCATTAGCAACACCTACCAATAATATTTTTTTCTTAAGGTCCTTATTATACGACAATAAAGTCTTGTGTTGTTTTTTATAAAATACCTTCTTCAATATAAAAAATTTTTGCCTTATTTTTTGAAATGTCTTTTGTCATGTTATTTTCCCATCGCGAAGTTACTTATAAATATATAAATATAAGTATATTCTTTCAATGTCTTCCACTAAATGTGATACTTCTGTTCTTCAAAGAGTGAACTATGTTCTTCAGAGGTGAACTATGTTCTTCAAAGGTGAACTATGTTCTTCAAAGGTGAACTATGTTCTCTAAACTGGAATCAGTCAATCTGCACTTGATCTCCAAGTTCTGTAATAACATTCGTGTTGTGTGTCAAACCTTTTCGTAAATTTTTGTGTTTGTCTGGAACAATTGTTCTTGTAAATTTTTTGTTCGCACTTAGAACGTTTAAAAGAATTCTCCATTCTTATTTTCTGGAGAACATGTTCTCTAATGACCTGTGTTCTCTTATGACCTGTGTTCTGCGGTCAAGGGTCAAAAATAGAACCATTTCTTGTTCTATGACCTTCTAACTTGTTCTTGATGACTTTTTAACTCTGTCTACTGATTGACCTTTTTAATATAATTTGTAACTTTTATATTAATTACAACACTTTTAAACCATATAAAAAAAACTTTATATTTTTATATGTAAAAAAAACAAAAAAAAAAATATCACTTTGGCATTTTTAGCCACACAATTAAAAAAAAAACCGAAATATTTGGTTTTTCTACTTTTCCAAATTTTCTACGGATAAAGGGTTATTTCCCTTTTTGTTTTTACGATTTTCAAAGAAAATAATTTTTTTCCAGGTCGAGGGTCATTTCTCTAATTTTTGGTTTTGTTTTTACTATTTTCATGAAAAATATTTTTTTTTTTTAGTTCGAGGGTCATTTCTCAAATTTTGTTTTGTTTTTACTATTTTCAACGAAAATACTTTTTATTATATATACTCGATTCACTATATATATAATACATGATCAAAAATAAAAAATAAATACTGGTTAAAAATTAAAATAAATGCATAAAATCAATTAAAAATATGCATAGTAAAAAAAAAACAAAACAAAAGAAAATAGAACAAAACAAAACAACTCAAAACAACACGAAACAATATATACATTGTATAGATATGTTTGTGAATGTGTTTGTGGCGGAAAAGTAAGAATTGAAAGCTTTGCAAAAACGATTAAACTTGAGCACTATTTCAAGTTTAATATTTTTATAGGTCAATGTTATACTCAAAGTCAATGTCTCAAGGCTGTCTTTGTTTACTTCCGCATTCAGCGTCTTTTCCCTCTTACTATTTTCCATTCAAATCTTTAGTAAGTGAATGAGTATACTATATTTTACGATATTCACTATTTTGCTGACGTTTTTGAAATTGAAACTCATTCAACTATAAAGTAAATAGAGCCTTTCTACACACACAGTTTTCTTATTCTCTCCTCTTATGAGATACTGTTTATTATGTGCGACTTTCCTAATTTTTAACTAACTCTAGTTGCTCTAATTTTTATAATTAAGGATCCCGGTTTTTACTAAAATGATTCTCTAATTTTATGCTATCATTTAGTAAATAAAAAAAAATTTAATTAGTCTAATCCTAATTAATTATTTTAACGCTGTTAATGGCAAATTTTCTTATTGTATTCTCAAAAGAACTCCCCTCAGGGACTGTACAACTAAGAAAAATGCCATTACTAATTTTTTGTATTATTTTTCTAATAATTTTTCTTTTTTAAAAAAAAAACCAAAAAAAAAAACATACAATAATGAAAAATGAAGACAATAATGTCACTAATCAAAATTTAATTTTATTAATATATTTTTTTTTTTTATATATTAAAAAAAAATGTTTCTAAAATTTTGTTATTTTCACACAAAGTAATAAAATAGCCTCTTTCCATGGCTATCATGGGGAATTTTTTCCTTTCACCCATTTATTTATTTTTTTAAAATTTTTGTCTTGTAAATTTGGAAAACACTAACAATTGTGTTTTCTTTAAATTTGTAACACCTTTGGTGTTGAAATTTATACAAGCTGAGCATAACACATATATTAAAGTCCGAGTAGGACAAGAATATATCATATACCCTTTGTATACAATTTCCTATCTAAATTACTATTGGAATTTATACAGAGTATCTATAAGGCATAATATTGCCTAATTGACAATATTATGGTATATATTTACTTGTATATAATTCCCTAATCTAATTTAAACTTAAATGTGAAATTTGTTTTGTGTGAAAATTAATTTCTGTACTCACTGTACGTCTATTTGATTTTTCACCTTTACGTGAATAAGAGAGGTTCTGGTCGAAATTCAATGGAATTTCCCTTCTATTTTAAACTGAAATTTGTTTTTTTGTGTACAAGTTAATTTCTGTACTCACTGTACGTCTATTTGATTTTTCACCTTTACGTGAATAAGAGAGGTTCTGGTCGAAATTCAATGGAATTTCCCTTCTATTGGAAACAGAGGTTTCATCTTTTGGATAGACAGGACACAAAGCATATATGGTAGGTTTTCGGCCTTGTTTGTTTCAAGAGATCCAGTGTTCGAAGTGGTCAAGTATCCTTCGTCTCCCCTTTCGGAGCTCATGCGAAGATGGTAGTAGCCACTACAAAGAAAACAATATCCTTCGTCTCCCCTTTCGGAGCTCATGCGAAGGTAGTAGTAACCACTACAGAGAAAACAATATCCTTCGTCTCCCCTTTCGGAGCTCATGCGAAGGTAGTAGTAGCCACTACAAAGAAATGCACAGAGGTGATAATGACCATATCCATCCTAGATTTGCGAGTCGACAGTTCATGGTGAAAGCCCATTTTCCATTGAAAGAATTCTGCTCTTGTGTTTATAAATTGAAACGCTTGTTTAGTCCATACATTCTTTATTCATTATCTATATCCAATCACAATCCTGAAATAAAAAACATAACTAAACAAGAACAAGAAAACCTGCTATATAACATATTCAACAGGAAGAAACATAGCTCATAAAATCTGGTCTTTCTCTGAAAATAATAAAGTTGAGGTAAAAATTATATGAGGGATGGGAAATTTTAGTGTTACAGTTTTTAAATTATCTGGAAATTTACAAGTAAAATTATAATCTATATTTTAGCCACGATACAACCATTGATTACAATATGATGATAATTACCATAATTGATAGATTCTTTTAATTCATCGTTTACATTTTGTCAATTTAAAAAATGATTTTACAGAATGGAATAATTCCCCGCACCATGAGTTATAGAGATATATCTCAAATATAAAATAATTACATAAATATTAAATCTTGCATTTTGTTATCATTTAATTATTAAAGAATATTAATTATCTTCTCAAGGAATCTTAACAGGGCTGTTATTATTTACAATGTATTATTTATTATTATTTATTATTTTATTATATTATTTATTATTATTTATTGTGTGTTATTATTATTATTTATTACTGATGCCGCCTTCGTCAATTATGTCTCGCCAATTGTCTATGGTTATATTATTTTTGAGCATTATTCTAAAGTAGAAGCAATAAATGCGCTAAAGATAGAGTTACTAAATTTCACACCTAGATTAATGGTCTAAAATTTTCTTTAGATTTAAATCATACTTTGGTAACTAGGTTAATTAAATTAAATGCGCTAAAGAATATGAAGTTAACTCTTAATTACTTCTGCTCACAGGGACCAAAACTCGATAAAGAAGCGTAGCTTTCACATTTTTGGCGTGTAAAGTAATTTATTCCCTGTTCTTGTTACTCTCTTATTATGACTCAATAAGAATAAATAAAGAAAAAATTCACATAAGTATTTATTATTTTTATATCTAACCATAGAGGATATAATTCATCTATCCTATATTTACTATACATTATTATATATTAATGAATTTATTATTTTTTCATTTATTTCAATGAGATTATAATTCCCAATTTCTGATACAAGAAACTGATCTTTCCTAATATTATCTTCTCGGAACTTCTAAATTTCATCCACCTAACTTCTAAATGCTCTAACATTAATACCTAAGTATGAATTTAAAATCTTGTTATCCCCAATGTCTTATCTGTTCCGACTAATCGCAGATTTAAGATTTAAGCTCTTATGCAACATTTTTTTCCCTCTTTACTGTCCCTCACTTTTTCTATCTCCCTCCACTAACCCGTCCTTCCTCGTCTACTTCCTTCTCATTCTCCGTCCCCATTTTTACAAACCCATCCCCTTCTCCCGTCCCTCTTTCCCTCGTTGAAAATTCAATTGCCATTTGGATTTCAAAATGCTCGCGGGGTTCTCCTAATGGTTCTCATAGAGATCTTTTTGGGGTCTTGCGGAAAAGCTCGAGAGATATATACCCTTTGATGGAGTCGTAAAAGCGACGAGAGTTAGAGTTTTAAAGCGGTAAAAAGATTTTTCAAATATATAAACAAGTTATTGAAATTATTTGGGTGCCAGTTGAAACAGAGCACAACAAAATAAGATTTTTATGTGCTATTCGACTGAAAATGATTTTAAGTCTGTAGACATTATTGCAGCATTGTAGGTTAGGTATAGTATAGTATAGTGTTAGTATATGATATATATAAATATATATTTTAACATCGTAATATATTACATATAATAAATAAATACACTACATGAAATATATCTTATAGAAATAATATATATTTTAGCATACGGTATATATATACGGTAATATATATATAGGGTATGATAGGTATATAGGTGAGTAGTAATATATGAGTATTATATATATAGTATATATATATATATATATATATATATGTGAGATATAGGTATATATAGTATATAATAATATATATGAATATATAGATATATGATAGAGATAATAATAATAGGTAATATAGCTTATATTATATATATATAATATATATTATATATATTATATATTATATATATATATAGGTTTATATTAATAGTTTCACTAACCTTAACAATATATATATATATATATATATAACCACTGATAATTAATTTTAATTTTTAGAAAACAATATATGGATGCCTACATTTTGAATGTGATCATTGGTGCAGTTTTATATGAAAAATCATCCTATCATACTTTAACAAAGGAACAGAAAAAGGTGGCTAAATTTTTATTTATTTACTTATCAAATTTTTTTTTTTTTTTTTTTTTTTTTTTTTTTTTTGTAAAATATTTTAGAAGTAGCTTTTTCTTTCCTGTTGAAAAGGTTGCATTGGGTCGGAGTTTGGGGTGGGGGGGGATGTTGCAGTGATTGGGGTGGGTTGGGGGTAGGAGGGGAGCATTGGGGAAGCTTAAACAGTTTAAAAGTTTTACTTCATTAATTTTGTTATTACAACAACAATTAAATAATAATAGCTCAGACTTTAACGTAGTTTCATAATGCTCATATTGTACCCACCAAAAGTCAATATGAATGAACCAAATTGTACATTAGATTAATGACTGACAGGCTCCAATATTTTGTTTAAAAATGTGTATGGGAGAAAATGAGATCTGAATATTAGAGGAAGGTAGGGTGTTAAAGTGAAACCCTAGGAGAGAGTAAAGGGTTCCAGTATGAGAAAAGGGATTAAACACTATAAATAACAACTAAATTACCTTGTGTTTCATTCTCCTGAATGACCAGGTGTATTAATTATTCTTATCTTTGTGTCAATACTTCTAATAGCATGTATCTTTAATATATAGGTATATATCATCATCACCCACCTTCTCTCCCCAAGACTGGGGGTAAGGTGCGATACATGCACTGGAAGCAGAAAAGTAGTAGAAGAATATGATGCATGTTGAAAAGTGAAAGCCTAGCCATTTACGCCCATCATATACTAAAGTATATATTATACTTATATGGTAGTACTATATAGTCATAATAATATTGTGTACATACTTAATTATATTATAATTTATATTTTATATATATATATATATATGTGCTTAGTTTGACAATTTATTATTTATTGTTACTATATTATGCCACTTCACACCAATCTCTTCACAAAACTATATAATATAGGATATATTATAATATATATATATATATATAATCAGTAAACTGGTAGACCTTATATATTATTATACTTTTTTTTCAGATATTAGAAGATTTAAGGCATGCTTTCACATTCCTAAAACTTAAATCAAATTTACATCCTTTTCGCAATGTGGCCAACTTTGAAGAATGGATATCATTATAATAAACGCTCTCGATAAAGAAGGACTCTTTTAGTTTTGATTGATGTGGTGTGAATCTCGCGGAGAGATCACCTTTTCAAATACGCTCTCATATTCTAAGTTTTAACTTGTAAGAAACATGTATTATATTTGAAGGAAAAGGTTGAAGAGTGGATAATGACGCAGTGTATTAAAGTGATCTCTTTTGTGTATTCTCCAGGTACAACAAATATATTATTTAGTTATTGGTTTTGTGGTTTTTTCTGGTTTAATTAATTAGAAATTTAATTTGGTTTAATTTAAAAAAATTTGTTTCATAGTTTTTTTATTATTATTATTATATTTATTATTATTATTCTCATTTATTGACCAATCTTAGATATAACATTTTACTAATCTCATTATTGATATATCTATTATTATTATTATTATTATTATTATATTATAAAGAATGAAATGGCAATGTTCCAAGCTTGTTGACCCATTTATCTAAATGTATGGGTAAAATAGTTGCTGTGGGCAATCGGTAGAGTGAGAGTCTCATGGCAAGGGCCCGGGTTCGATCCCTACTCTGGATCCTAGGTAGAAATTACCTAGAGAAGTTCACCTCCTTGAATAGGACTATACCTATGAGGTGTGAGTTTGAACCACCTGTGGTTTCCAGATTTTAAATTTCTGCATTCTATTGCATCTGAACCATCTGCCACTCATTAATTATCTTTTCTCTTTATCATCATCCTTAAGAGTTACTTTGGTCTCTCATAATTTTACAAAGTCCTTTAATTGCTAGTGAGCCATTTTTTCTGCCATTGTACAATTTTCTCCTGTTCTTCATTTACCATCTTTAAGGTCTCTAATCTCGTACATTATTCTATTCTTGGCTTCTTTTGTTTAACTTAGACGTAGTCAGATCTGCTGTTCATGCTTCACTAAGTCTTTGTATAAGTCATTTCCTAGTCAGATCTGTTGTTCATGCTTCACTAAGTCTTTGTTTAAGTCATTTCCTAGTCAGATCTGTTGTTCATGCTTCACTAAGTCTTTGTTTAAGTCATTTCCTAGTCAGATCTGTTGTTCATGCTTCACTAAGTCTTTGTTTAAGTCATTTCCTAGTCAGATCTGTTGTTCATGCTTCACTAAGTCTTTGTTTAAGTCATTTCCTAGTCAGATCTGTTGTTCATGCTTCACTAAGTCTTTGTTTAAGTCATTTCCTAGTCAGATCTGTTGTTCATGCTTCACTAAGTCTTTGTTTAAGTCATTTCCTAGTCAGATCTGTTGTTCATGCTTCACTAAGTCTTTGTTTAAGTCATTTCCTAGTCAGATCTGTTGTTCATGCTTCACTAAGTCTTTGTATAAGTCATTCCCTCTGTTTATTTGCATTACCTGTGACGTCATATCACATAAAGCACTATTATTATCTTTGTTCCTTTCTTTTTCTTTACAACTTCAGCCTCTATCTTCATACATTCATATTAAAGAGTGTATTAGTAAGAAAAAACAAACACTATGTTTAGATTAATCTGCTAGTTTTTAGTTAAGCCTATCTTAGCTTGGTAATAAAATTCCCTATCTTTTAGCTATATTTTAGCGCTAGCTTACAAATAACAACTTACGTTATTTTGAGACTAGGTTAATAAACTAAATATGAAAAAGTAAACTTAAGGAAATTTGGAAGAAAAACGATGTCTGTAAATTATAAGTTGCTACTTTAAAAAAAAAGGAAATATAAACCTAGAAAATAATACATTAAGTTAAGATGGAAAAATATGATGTAACTTAGGACTTCAAAGTTACTTGTTACTACCAAATATTAATATAATTTTCTATCAAATTTAAACAAATCACTAAAACATTTAAACAAAGTAAAATAACTAAACATAAACCAATAATAATTATTTTGGGGGCTCAAAATGAACTAGGCTTTCTTTAGCCTATGTTTGCCATAAACCAATTTAAAATCCCAAACTATCAAAACATTATTAAACAAAAACTAAAACATATGGAGAATTAATTAAAATAATGCGCAGATAATTAGAGAAATATTAACTAGCAAACAAATATGTTCTTAAATTTAATATGCAAACTCATTCAAATGCAGATTCTAATTCAAAGTCTACGCATAAGGATACCGAATAGAGAAATAATTGAAATCATACTCAATTGCCATACTTTTTCGAAAATATTCAGATTTGATTTCTAACAAATTTCTTTACCAATTCCCAATCCCATTCTTCAAATTTTGTGTTGGCTGATCTCCACAAATTTCTTTTCGTCTCACTATCACTGCATAATGGTTACATAAGAAAAGGAAGTGAGTCAATCTCTCATATGACAAGTTTTCCATTTCACAATCTGCATTAAAAATATTAGTTGTTACTGAACTCATAGGAAGTGCTGCAACTAATCTCTCCCTCCCCCCTTTCATAAACTCACAAAAAAAAAAAATAGTGTCTGTACCAACTTTGACACAGATGGGGTACAAAAGGGCAGATATGAATATTATAAATCATATCTTCATTATTGTTTAGTATAAGGTTGATGAAACTTTTAACAGTGATTTAAATGAGAAAAAATTTCTATTATTATTATTTATATAGTTATTCTGTGATTTAAAGATTTTCCTATGTTTATAGATTGAATTTTTTCAAAATTCAGCGGAGGTGAGCTGCTATTGGTGTTCGCATGTTTAAGAATCGTTAAAATTTCATGGGAGAAAAATAGGTATGGATTACTATTATGTTCAAACAAAGAAATGCAACAATAATCTTTTAAAATTAGTAAGGGCTACTGTTTATTATATTATGTATTAGATATTAAGTTTATTTATTTACATGGCCTTACAGATGGCTTAATTATTTATTTATTTACATTACATGTTCTTACGGATGGATTATTTATTTATTTATTTAAATGGTTTTACGAAGGGTTTACTTATTTTATTCTAATAAATTATACCTGTTCAGAATATTCCAATCCATTTACATTAACACAGATATAACGCATAGCAAACATTAAGAGTAATCACAGGCGGCCTTCCTACTTTACAAATAACTCACCTTCAATCAGAGACAAAATTGCTTCCTCAAAGTCCATCATGACGTGACATGTCGCTCTGCTCACAATGCTTTCCACTTTGTGCAAGCATAGTTTGATATATTAGTGTTGATTTTATTATGAAGGGAGTGTTAGAAAGATTACTTTCACCTTAATAGAAAAAACGGAGCCGAGTATTGGAAAGCAACAATGGACGAACTTTCTAATAAAAATAAACTTTCTAATAAAAATTAGATTTTACAAAATATGTAGTTTACTGTGAGATCCTTGTCGCAAGTCCATATCTAGAACTGTCATTGCCTTTTAGAAAATAGGAATGGGTTCTCCTAGTATAGGTTATACAGTGTCTAGCATAGCACAACTCTTCTCTACTTTTACAATTGAAGGTAGTCTACATTTTAAACTCTTGTGTGATGAAACTTATTACATATCGTAGCGGCTCGTATCTATCTTGAAACACCGCGTACAATATTTTCTATTTCACTTAAAAACTGTAGATGTTTAGTTTTTGTAAAAAATATAATCACCAAGAAAGACCTTGTCAATCTTTATTCAAGAGTCGTCCCACCGCCTTGTGTTGAGGTCCTCTCGGTAGACTTTTCCATCCATTCCTGCACAGCCTTTGTGGGGTGATACTGTTACTTCACCCTTCACTCAATTGCTCGATACTTGATATTTTGAGTAGTATTTGCAGGTATATTCTCTTTTTGATGTCCTCAAACTACAGATATTTCTCAATCCACATTGAACGTTTATGATTCAGCACTCTTCCTGTGTTTGAGTCTCGTTTGTGTTGCAATTCGGCTTTAAGATATACGTTTTTTTTGGGGAAAAGTCGGCTTATCCTTTGCGGGAAGAGATCTAATTAATCATCAGTCGTTGATACCTCCTTCAGCCTCACCAGTTCGCTGTTCAAACAACCATATTCTAGCGGCGCTTACGACAGCTGCGGACTGGTCTTTCCTTATCATCAGGTCACACTTACTTTCCCTTCTTATCCTGCAATACAATCCCGCCCAGATAGCTCCGGCGGTATGCCCTCTCACCTACTTTCAGGATGTGCAAATACCTTCCAGGCAGACACGAGATAATCATCACTACCCCTTTCATCTGGGCGCCCGAAAAAATGGAGACTTGGCTCTCTTTAACTCAGGAATTGTGCTCGGGCTAATCCGCACTAGGAATGCGCTAGAATTTATAGTGGAGGTCCTGTATAAACCATGAGAACTCCCACACCTTTCCACTTGATTCTCATTTTTAATGCCTTTCTAGCAGCCACCCTGTGATCGAGGAGAATGAGGAGAGAACCCCAACAATATTTCACAACTAACGTTTCTCGTGCTTTTTTATATCTTTCTATGACCTGTACTCCCGGTCCACAAGGTTGGCCGGAAAAATTTCATGAAAAACACCATACAGATCCACCCCAATTCCTCCCTTAGCTTAGCCAGACGCATACCTTCTGATCGTATCTCTGCTCCAGGGTAGGCGTACACACTTTAGCCTTCCATGCCCAAGCGGCTTCCCTGTATTTACTCGCAGACCTTTCCGTTTTACCCGCCTGCGAGTGGAGACTCCATTGACTGCCCCCGGAAAAGAATTTCCATCACGCGGCAACGGTTATATTATTTCACCGTGCTCTGTAGCAAGACGCCCCAATATGCTGAAGACAATGTGTGTTTACTCCTATTCTGGCCACGTGCCATCTCTCCTCTCTCGCAAGCTTAATTAATAATGTAATATAGTTTATCATGGTAATGTTGCTTGTACTCCTGTCTGGTTTACAGCATATATTTTCGATAGCCGATCGCCCTGATGTGTCATACCATGCGGGGTACATTCGTTGCAAACGCCTCAACTCGGAGTAGATTCGCTGCAGACGTTCTCGTCTTGTTCCCACTGTGTTTGAGCAACTCCATTAGTATATCTGACTATCAGTTTAGTTATCGCCACCATCGCTCGTCACTTTACCCAGGTTCCTCTCCTTCGGTTAGATCACGTCGCTTCGTGCGGCCATATTTATTGCTTTTAAGATACATGAATGGCCTTTGGTCGTTCTCAATTTAGACCTTCGAAACTGTGAGAAGCCTTTCATTCCTTTGCGGAACTCTTAGGGCCGTTCAAACGTATGTCCCTCTTCCTTCAGTTTTTCAGTGTCTGGACTCGTGTCGTTTTCGGGTCCGTTGGGTAATCCACCTGTCGAGACGTATATTGTCATGGACGAAGGGGTGTCGCGGGGCAGTGGTATGAGAGCCGTTTGCCTTACTCTTTCGCGCGAGTTAGGTTTCAATGCGAGTAGTTCGATTCCATCAGCCGTCGACCCTACTCGAGAGAGTGCGCTGCCTCATCTATGTTGCGATGCATTACTCGCCTAATACATGACTGGTGGGAGCGAAATTCTCCCTTGTATGGGCGTAAAACTTTCAGTTACACGAGCCAGCGAATTAGGGTTTCTTCTGATGTGTTTCTGCACTCGTGGTGTACCATTTTCACACGTCGAAAAGACTAAACGCCCGAGCATATATTCAGGGAAAAATCCCGTCGTAGGGGTCGAAGTATACAATTGCTTCCTATTGTTTATGCCTCTTCTGCGTGTCCCCCATCCTGTGGAGACGACGGGGTATTCTGTTGGGTCTGCTTCTCTTTGTTAGCACGTCACGCGTCCACTCCCTTACATCTACCTCTCCTCAATAGCGTAGTTGCTGCCATTACGGCGTACGGCACCTTCGGACTCTAAAAACTTGGGGTGCGGACGACACACCATGCTTCAACCTTTACGTCATGCTGGTGCTTGCTAAACTAAACTATGATTGTGCTATATATGGGCAGACCTTCTGGTTTTACCTCCGTGTTCTTGACCCCATTCAGACCGAAGGTCTGAGAATGGCCACGGGTGCATTTCGTTCCTCAGAGGGAGAGATGATGTCCTTGTCCCTGCGGAGGGAGGAGCTCATGTGCTCATTATTCCTCCGTATTCAGGTTCCTACCTCATCGGCCTTGACACCTATAATAGAGCCTTTCAATTACAGCATTTCCTATTGGCAATTTTCCATGGTTGTTACTTCCATCTTCTCTTTCCTCGACTTTCCTTTGCGAACGGTCAAGCACTTTGATTTCAACCTTACCAGTTCGAAGTGGGTTTATCCGCCTCCTGCTGTTTGAAACGAGATCCAATTTTTTAAAAAAGGCTGATGAACCTGCTCTCTGCAGTGGAAATCCAGTCTTTTGCATGAAGTTCGGACGGACACACACCCGGTTGGTCTCTAGTTAGAGGGATTTCTAATTTGTACTCTCACACTGCCGGAGGTCATAGCGACTCTATGGCGGATTTACACCGATGGTTCAAGACGGAAGGAAAGGGGTCGAGAGAGTCTTTCCAGCTGTTTTACGGACATGCCACTGTATCCCATTAACCCTTCCCACCCTATTTGTCTGTTTTTTCGGCTGACTCATAGCAATGTCCATGGACGGTGAACAGGATGCAGTACCTTCGCGCCATGGGGGTTAATTATCAAATGAAGTTCCATCCTGATCTGAAATTCTCGGAGCTGCTCATTTCGCAGTCGTTGCCTTGACCCGGCTGCAAATTAAGACCGCGTAACCGTTGGTACTGTGCTTCAACAGTCCCTCGCATGCTTGTACGCAGTTGCGGCACCACAACATTGGTTCATTGTTGGGTTACTATCATACTGTGGGTAGATTCCTAATGGTTTTCAACAGGAAGGGCCGATGGGTGGTCAAACGGGCGGCACTGATCCAGGGTGATCGATGATCCAGTTACCTTCCTCCTGCTGTGCGCCTGGTGCCATTTCCCGCTAAAAAGATTTTTCTCTCATCTCTTTGACAAGTCGGGCTTCCTCTCTGGCATGGCAGTCATGTTGGGTGACCGGGGATGGACTCCGAAGTGGACGGCCAAGCTTGCGGAATGAAGACCGTCCTTCGGCCCGTGGTCTTTCATCTTCGCTAGGAAGAGGTCGCCTCCTGGAGGTGGAGACTAGGCCTCGATTGCGTCCTTGGTCATCAAATCTCACCCCATCCGATTTTATGTTCGCGGGGGAGGATTCCCCGTGCCTGCCGCATTTTGCTCCTTACAAGTTGTCCTCATTACTGTCGTTCATGACTCCAACTCTTTGTGGAATTGCGTTTCGCATCTTCGCCCCTTCGACACGCAAGTTCTTTCCATGACGCGCTAACTATCCCTCTTCAGCACATTCGCCTTCAGCCCATCTTATCCGAATCATCTCATTTTCGTAGTGATCACATTTTTGCCTTCCTATTTGGACCTGAACATCTTGTATAAGATCTAATCGTCTCAGCCTTCGGCCTCTTTCGTTTCTGTTTAAGGATTTCCTGTGTTAGTATGCTAACACGGTCTATGCCTGTCATTCCTTAGTTGTGCTGTGGAGATCCCTGTACATCCACTCCCAAAAAAAATTATTTTATTATTATTATTTTCTTTATCTTCCTACAGGTCCTCACAGATGAGTGGTGGGTGTACGAACATATGGCATCAGAAACAGAATAGTTGGTAGAAAGGACATCGAAAAGCAAAATCCCCCCCCCACATGCCCTCAGTCTCATTTCTTTATTAATTCAAAAGCCGCATACCCACTCAAAAATCCTAAAATTATTATTTATTTATATCGCCCCCACAGATTGAGGGTATGGGGAGTGGGCAAACAGATGCAACCTGAAAAACATAGATTCTTTTGGCATGGACCTAATGTTAATGAGGGAAGGCCCCTCCCCAACATAACATACCACACCTCCCCTCATTCCCTTAAGTGTTAGACCGTCATCACCAATACACGCCCTGAAACTCCACAACTGTGACAGTCACCCACTTTGGCATCTCGTCAATGTCAGGGTTCATCCCCTCTGGATCCCCCTGCCCCACTCCCAAACGAAAATCACACAACTTATTCCTATTTGCACCTAAGAGCTGCTCGCGCTTGTGCCGATTCACGTTCACCCTTCCTTCAAACTCCTCTCTCAAACAGACTCATCCACTTTTTCTATTGGTCCTCATCCGAGTCTCAGCCATTCGATTCCCCAACCAACTCACTTTTACATGTTTCACAACTGACTAGCATCCATCTTTTCCGTGTGACCATACCATCACAATGTATTATTTACTCATTCACAACAAACTCCCTGACACGCTCATTCCTCTTCATTTCCTCCTTTCTTGATATAATATTATAATCGCCCCTAGTAAACTTGATGAATGGTGATTTTAGAATGTTAGTTCGGTTTATAATTTTAAATCTGACTTGCTTTTCTTCGCTTATTCTGATTTCTGATAAACATCATAAATACTTCGGCAGTGGCACTCTTAAAAACGCAATATATCTGTGTTCTTTTGTTTTAAGTACTGCCCTTTTTATTGGGGGTTTAAGCCTCTTTCAAAATCTATGCGAAAGTCAATGTCTAACTCAAATTTGTAGCAATTAACCTTCTAGCGTTTTAACTTTATTAATTAACCTTTTAACGTTTTAACTTCATGTTCCTGTTTTTCATTCTTCGACGTGGAGAATTTCAAGATTCCTTAATTTCAAGCTATAAGGTTCATTAAACTCATAGCATGATTGCATGTTTTAAGGTCAGATATCTTTGAAAACAAAGGAAAGAAAGAAATAATCCTAAAGAAATAATAATTTTGCCTTTACTGACTTGCTGTACCATCCTGTGTGAACTAAAATGATGCTGTTATTAGGAAAATTTCCGTGTTCCGATATCCATTTGTTCACATCCTTGGCTCTCAGGGAGTATACAGGATTTTTATTCACATTTGCCCGTATGTCTATAACCACAGCTGAAATATATATATATATATATATATATAATATATATATATATTATATATTATATGATATATATCATACTACATTACATATATATATAATATATATATATATATTATATATATATATATATATATATATATTATATATATATATATATATAACATTAAATTTGATATATTATATTATTAATGTTTATATTATTTTAATATACACAATTAAATAGTATATATTTTTACTAGTTTACATTTTTTTATTCATGACTATATTTGTCTTGCTAACAGTCTACCATAATTGTCTGTTAAAAAAATTTAAAAGAAAAAGTATTTAAAAAGCGTAAAAAAAAAAAAAAAAAAAAAAAAAAAAAAAAAAAAAAAAAAAAAAAAAAAAAAAAAAATGTTGAAAAGTAAAAAAATTTTAACAAACTTTGACATCATTCTTAATGCTAAATTTTTTAGATTTGGACAATTAGAGTTCAAAAATTTTGAAGACCTCAAATAGTACCCAAGCTTTATGCATACATTAAATATAACCATTATTTAAACTTGGTATTTTTTACCAAATTTAAGGGTTTGCAACTATTCTCAAGACTACTTTGCAAATAAATTAGCACTAAACATAATAAAAATATGTAAAATATATAGTAATTATTATATATATAAAAATAAATAATAAAAAGTAAAATATTAGATACTAATGAGCTACACAAGAGTTTCAATTACACTCGTCTCTCTCTCTCTCTCTCTTCTCTCGTCTCTCTCTCTCTCTTCTCTCTCTTATATATATATATTATATATATATATATATATATATATATATATTAGGTATATATATATGGACGAAACAAGGTGTCTGTATCTATATCATATAAATATATATACATTATAATATATATTATATATATATTATATATATATTATATTTAATATTTATATATATAATATATATATATATATATATATAGGTTATTCACCCTTGGCGTAAAATATTTTTTGGGTTAAGTTACATTGAGTAACTAATGTTCACACCATTAATGGTTTCGCTTTCTGTACATTAAACACCGGAAAACAACATAACTCATGCGAAACCCTAACTCACTCAAGACTTAGTTCCCTGCAACTCGACAAAAGATTTAATTGGCACCAGCCTGCCTTCCTCTACTCCACAACTTAACCACTACCCTCTAGGAATCATCCGTTATTCCTTTTTTTACATGCAATAGTTGAATAAATGTTATAAATCTCAGATACTTGTTCCAAGTGTCCTATCAGTTACTAAAACATGAATTTCACTTACCTAGGGGCACGTCACATATAAATACGTCTACATCCCCTTAACTTCTCTACGATTTAACTTCAAACTCCTCCTTTTAACACTACCGCTGTAAACACCTCAAGTCACAAATTACCCTAAATAAACGTTTCTTCATGATTACAACCACCATATAATCCAATCATCCATTGTACATAAGGCTGCCTACCATTCCACTCTCATCTCAATTCTCCATTAGTCCTAACCCCCTCCTACTCTGCCAGCACCAACTTTAAATTCTTTCTATCACTCAATCTCATTATGCTAAATTATAATAAAAGCCATAATGGAGACATAAGCACATCCCTGCCTCACTCCACACTTACATATGACATATAAACCATTCACTTCTTCACTCCTTCTACTTATTTTTTACCACTAACATTAAACCATTCACTCTTCACATCTACTTATTTTTTACACACACTTCAACTATCAACGTTACACACTTTCCTTTCATTTAAATTATGCCTATCACCAAAATAACCATAATATCATTAACACTCTGTCAACAGAGCTTCCCTATCATATCCTGTCATATGCACTGTGCAACTCCATAAAAAACCTAAATAGTTTTTATTTGTTTGTTTCCTTATTGCTTTGATGTAAAAATTTGATCTATTACATCCCTTTACCACTTTCTAAATGTCTCATTGTTTTCAACAATAAGCCCCTCGTATCACTCCGAACGTACACTATTTCACCAAAATACTTACATTTTATCTTCCGTCAACATGCATGGGGAGAAACTATTCCCTATGTTTTCTCCAGTTTCCCTTTTCACCCTTAATAACCTACTTATTAAAAAGGTCTTCATCTAGCTCTTCACTCAACAGTCCTCCGAAACTCCATCACCTCCACAAATCACGATTATTGTTGCAACAACTCCATAATCCATTTAATCTTCAATCCTCTCACCCATTTTTGATAATTTCAGCAGTAATTCCATCTAAATACAGGATCTGCTGATTTACAATTTTTCAACTTTCTCACTTTACTAATAACTTTCTCACTATCTATTACCTCATCCCCAAAATAACTTATTCTTTCTTTAACAACCATCAAACCAACAACACTCAATATAATTCACTATCTACTATCTTTCATTAACTACGCATGTTATGCTCAGATTTTTCAGAATGTGTTCCTTACTCACTTACTCTCTGCGCGTTCCATATTCAATCGGTCACTGAAAGCCCCAATCCCCATTTCAATTATCATTAATTCGCTAACTTCCTTCCTAGAAGAGCTTCTTATTCCCTTGTAGGTTCGATAACCTCTACTTCCAGAACTGTTCATGTATTATTAACCTCTTGTCTTTGTCTGCGCCCTTTTTAGTCTTCTCTCCATATCTGCCTCCTCATATATTCCTAATTCACGCGCGTTTCTAATGTTCGGACACACCACTCAGACATGTTAGTCTTTTGTAGTTCACCCATTCAACGCACAGGCGCGATCATTTTTTTAGAGCGCGTTTTAACTACCCGCGGAGAGTTACGCGGTTCTTCAGATCTCCATTTCCATCGCTGTTGGACCGCGATATACTTCACTCTTCTTAACTGGTTTAAACACACACACCACAGCACTATACTTTCTTCTATGCACTAAAACCCAAACATAAACAGCGTTTCTTATCAGTTTTCGTTCAAAATTTGCTCATTTCATTTTTGTTCAACATTCAATTTGACTTCACTTTGCAAGGGCTCTCCACCTCCTTTTTTCCTTATAACCTTGTTCTCTTAACTTCTCATCGTTCCATTATCACTCTTAATTTTCCCTCACTTTCCTTGTCTCTTTCCTCTCCACACATGCCTCCACGAACTTAATCTTACATAAAACAACATAATGATCTGATATTTCCATCCCCAACCCCTTCACTGATTCAACATCCATCACATACTTTAACATCTTCTTCACCAACATAAAGTCAATCATAATCTTCACTTCGACACCATCTTTACCTACATAAATTCTCGTACCCCTATGGATAATCTTGTGTTTGGAGAAAGTATTACTTACACACACACATACCTCTCTCTCTCTTCACAGAAATCAATCACCTTCCCACCATTCTCATTTTCTCCTGCAACCCCAAAGGCACCTGTTATACCATCCCTATTTCGATCACATCCAACCATTCAAGTCACCCAACACAATTAATCTGAAGCCCCTACTCACCCCGTCCTAAACATTATTAAGGTTGTCCCAGAAAGTCTCACTCCTCAACATCACCCTCAGATGTACCATATGCTACAACCACCCTTACCTTAACTTTCTCAGACTTATATTCTAGTACTCACACAGACCAAATCAACCATAGCTGTCTACTACAAGTTATTCATCAGAATCGCAACTCCTTCTCTCCCCCTCTCATTCCTCTCCACTTCAGCACACACATGTATTTCACCCCAAACCACTCGTCTTCATTCACCATTTCCTTTCATCTGTTTCAGTCACAGCAAGCAGATTAAATTTACCTTTTCTAAATACATCCATCACCTCCTCTTCTCTCCATTTATTCCTCTTACATTCCATGTACCCAAACGTTCCATATCACCTCCTTTTAACTTTTTGTTTATAAATATCATAAATGAAAGTAGAAACTTGTAACTCTTATAAATACCCATTGAGCAAAAAGAGTCTTTAAAAATTGAGGAATGATTATATATTTAAGAGGGGAGGAAAATAATTCTTTAAATATGTCATATTTTAAAATGGAAGTTTTCAGAATTTCGTGGTTTTAAATATAGAACAATAAAATATCTACTTGGTTTCGCCCTTCAAGAAAGGAGGTAAATTTCTTTATTTAGAATGTATAATAGAAAACGTAAAAAAATATGACAAACTCTCAAAGCATATATATATATATATATATATAAATATTTATAATATATACTATTATATATATATATATATATATATATATATATATAGAGTATATTTATATTATATAAGAATCAGTTACCTTATCAATAATATATATATATATATAATATATACTTATAATATATATATAATATATATATATATACATATATATTATATGAATAATATAAAAAATAATGAAAACCTTTCCAAAGCATATAATAATATATAATATATATATATATATATATATATATATATATATATATTATATATATAACATATAATATATACTATATATAATAACTATTTATATATAATATATTCATCATATATATCAGGAGATATTCACTATGTTAGGAGTTAATGGTCAGTCTAAGAATCTAACCTCAGCGGCAGGACATTCCCCGTTTCACACGCGCCGGGCCTGGAGGGGGGGACAAACATAGGGTAACCATTAGACGCAATATGAAAATACTCAGGCACCGGGGCCAAGATGTATCAGAAAATATAATCTTCCAATGGGTGGGTCAATACACCTCTCTCTCTCTGCATATGTATATCTTGTTAAGGGTCCAGGTTCGATACCAAGCAGGGTGAATGCTTTAGGGGTGTTTTTATCAATACAAAATTTATATCTGCGTTTACTGCAGAGTTAATTTTCAGTTAATCACTCTCTTGGCCTCCGGTGCGGCGTGTAGTAATTTCACCTTGCTGTACCCTGTTTTGGCCCCAGTCCCGAGTGTGAACGGAGAGGCCTGCCGAAGGGGTTTGATGTCCTAGACATGCCTCACTCCTCTGGGGAAGCCTTTAAGAATTGACTATTCAGATGAAGTGGCGGTGTCCTTTTAGTTCTCATCGTGGTCCGGAGTGTCAATACCTTGCACGTATATTTTTTGCTTTAAGGTTGCGCTCCAGAACGATTTCACAGTATAGGGTTAGATAATGCTTTAGGGTTGTTTTATCAATACAAAATTATATTGCGTTTTTTGCCTTTCACTTGAGCATATTTTCACTCTTCTTCTCTCTCTCTCTCGCATACTCTCTCTAAGGTTACATCTTTCATCAATCACAAGTATACTCAAATGTACAAACCTGCTGATCCATTCATTCGCCTTCTCTCTCTCTCCTCGTCTCCTCTCTTCTTCTTTCTCTCTCTCCTCTCTATCTCTCTTCTCTCTCTCTATAATTATATTATAATATTATATAAATTAAAATAATAAAAAATATAATAATATATTATATGAAAATTAATAATATAATAGTAATATAATTTAATTACGTGAGGTAATATATATATATATTTAATATAATAAAGTGATTATATATATTCTGGATTTCACAACAACTAAAACCTTTCATAAGCAATATTTCGTCAGCTCATTTAAAAAAACTAATATAATTATGCACTACTATTTTAATTATCATTATATTACTATATATACTATATATTATTATATATATCAATAAATAATTGACTGGTAAGGTTTTTTTTACATTTACAAAGAAAACTTTGTAATATATTATATTATTAAAATATATTATAGCAGTTTTAAAGTATAAACTATATATATACAAATCACTTATATATTTCATTATTATTATGTAGTGAAAAATAAAAGGTACGTAATAATTTATTATTATTTTATTTATAAATAAATAATAAAATAATAAATATAATCGAGTAAGTATATTATCAATTTAGAGTAACAGGTATATACCTTTACTATATTTATTATATATATATATATAATAGTTATTATTATATATTACTATATATATACATTATAATATATATAAATAACATATTTAATACGCCTTTATATATATATATTATATATAGTGAGCTAATATATATATATTATATCATATTATTATATATACTAAGCTATATATATATATATATATATAAAAAGACTGCAAAATAGAATATTTCAGATTATAATTTATATGTAACTTATTGCGCAATGGGCTAATTATAAGGTCTACAGCTTTTTCACTCATTTGATTTCTATTTTAGTAAGTTACCTTATTTTTTTATATTTAGAGTATCAATTACGTTACTAATCTTCTTTCAAAAAATGTAAGTAAATATAAGTTTTATATTACTTATGTTGAAAAAATTTAAGAAAATGGGCATGCTCCAAACGCAAAAAAAGTGTTAATTTTTCAAACGATACGAAACCTACTTTCACCATGAGCTAATCAAGCGAGACTGACTCCTGAGCATATTGTATCCTTTACAAATATTGTAGATTCGAGTCCGTAGATTAGCATTCGGGAAAAAAAAATTAAATATATGTAAATTATGGCTTATAATGGCTTGAAAAGTTCGTGGGTATTATTTTGCCCTGGATGCTTGAAAGGGTTAAATTAATAGAAGAGTGCTCCTTATCGATGATATTGGCACTTGGCAGTGCGTATAAACATATAAGTTTAACTAAAGCCGTTATCATTTATGTCATTTGTGCTTCCGCTCACCCAGTTTTAGCACGAATTTGATGCCAATGCATTTATTGATCTATTATTTAAGTCATATCATTAACCCCAGAGGTATTTATATTATTATTTATTAATTTTATTATTATTATTTTGATTATTATCATTAGTTATTATTATTATTTTATATATTTTATTTTCATACTTATCCGATCAGATTTTTATGACTCTAGAAAATGTTTGTTCATTATCAAAGAAAATAGCTGAAAAGGGTTCAGACTCAGAGGTACATTTTGAAATCAGAAGAAGAAGAATTTTTTGGAAATCTTTTGATGTCAAAGTTTCCTTTGGTGAAGCTCAAAAAGTTTACCCATGAAGAAATAAAGGTATTATGGACATTTTTTATTTTGAGAATTTATTATTATTATTATTATTATTATTATTATTTATTATTATTATTATTATTATTATTATTATTATTATATTATTTTATTATTATATAACTTTATTTTGATAACTTTATTTTGTGCTTTCTTTAAGATGTGAGACTTTGACCATCATATATATGTGTTCGTCTGTTTTGCGTTTGAAAATAACTTTGTGTTTCGTTTTTTTCTTTGAGAGATGAAGCAGTTCTATTGCATATATATATATATATACTAATATTATAGTAGATATATGTCATTATATATTAATATATATTCATAACTATATATAATATATATTATAATATTATATATTAATATATATATATATATATATATATTACTATTATATATATATATATAATATAATATATATATATAGTATATATGATATACAGATAATATATTAATTAGCTTATCTATACTATTTAAATATAATACATTAAACACGGGTGAGAGAGAACCTCGTGGGACAAAGACTCGGAGGGCTGAATAGAGGCAAATGATTAAAGGAAGCCTAATTTATTGTTAAATAACCTATGTTGTATGCGCTTCGTTTCAAAGTTTACCGGGCGATTGAGAGGGTAACACTAGTTTATCTTGGTTGATGACGCGTCGCATGTAGGTAACCCGACGATATATTTGTAGACTTACTCAATTTTAATATAGATTTGTTGCGTGCGTAACATGTGTGTTACGCTTACGGTCCCTCCGGACTACGTGCGCAAATACCTTTACCAATTCATGGTTGATTCAGTACAGTGGTATGTCATCGATTAGAATGGTTATCAACTTAACACTTCTCTCCGAAAGTTAAGAGCCTACATGATAATGTGGGTTCCGTTCGCGGTTAAGCAGACATACGGTATATATTGTGACCGATAAAAGCGCAACCTCCTGTACCATTCCAACTAAACATACAAATGCTAATTGCTCTCCCTTCACCAAGCGCCTTCGAGTATGATCTTCATTAGACAAGCCTTTTCACCATTAGGTTTGCTTACAAACCTCGCGTCAAACATATACGTGTTTAACAAAATATCCTCTATCAACCCTACCTCAATCAACCCTCGGAGTACACATGAATGTACGGCACGCACTACGAGTAGCAATAACATTAGAATACCCAAAATTTCCGGTTACGAAGTAATGACGCGTCAAACAACAGCCACATCCTTACATCATCCGTAACTTAGAAACGAAGCGTCATACAACACATAGGTTATTTAACAATAAATCTTCCTTATCGTTTGCTCTATCAGCCCTCCCGAGTTTGTCGCAGAGATTTTGAATCACCCTGTATATAGTATATAACTATATATATATATATATATATATATAATATTATATATATATATATATATATATGATATGTATATATATATATTTTCAAAGTAATATAAATAATATAAATTATATTATAATATATATAAACTATAATATATATATATATAGTATATAGGTATATATAATATATTAATAATATATATAGGTATATTATATATAGAATTTTGACCTATTATGTATAGTGTTGGCCGACCACTCGGAATTTCTTTTTTGCCACGTCCTCCTCTATCCCGCTTCCGACACCGGGAGTCTGTGCACACAGCACCGCACCGCACCATCCATCATCCTAATCCGCACCGCACCTACACCGGCACCGGCCTTTTTCAGTGCGCACCGCAGCGAGAAGCGAGCCACAGCGCAACCGCCCGCACCAAAATTTGGCACCACGCACCGAGCACCCGCCACCTATATAATATATATATATATATATATATATATAATATTATAATATATATATATTTTATATATATATATATAACTAATAATTAATATATATAATATATGGTATATATAATGGTAATAGTATGAGAAGGGAAGTTAGTGCACCTTAATTATAGGCAGCGATGAGATTACCAATCCATGTAGGAACCATCATTGAGCACATATGGTAGTCTGAGACGCTTACATCCATGGCACTCCAGTGCCCAATGTATCTTCCCCTTTGTTTGTGGCCCAATACCATATTCCTTCTTACGATGGGTAAGCTCTCCCTTATCCACACCCATAAAATACAATTACATGACAAGCACCTTACCCTCTATATAAAAGAATAAAAAATGGTGTAAAATGGCAGCCACCTGATTAGCCACTGGAAGAAGCCTATAGGGGTATCTTCCAAAAATAACCCTACTATCATTATCATCGCCATTAAATGCCATTAACAGCCTCCGGTGATGGAGTTGGTGCCTTCAGCGAGGATATTTGCCTGCCTAATTTTGAGATGTTACAGCGGTCCGAGGCCTTTTTTCAATCACAATTTGCGTCATAACCTTCTCGGTTTTAAATATCTAATTTTCATTTTGTTGAACACACCTCTCCTCCTCTCCTGCCTCTACGTCTAAACCTCATCTGTTATTCCTAACGGGAAATTTAGGTTTTTAAGCGTTCCGACTTCAGGCTCTACTCTGTTGACTCCTTCTATTAAGATCTCCCGTCAAGTTTTGACAAGGATCATATAGGTCAGATTGTGCCAATGTGCTGCAATCGATTGTCCCCGTGGCTTTTGATTTGATAGTTCCGAATATTCTACCTAATGGGTCAAGTCAATATAGCCTGTCATAATAAATTAGAACACATTCTCTCTCATCTTCACATTTCTCTGAAATTAATCATTCTTGGTTTATTTCAACGTTCTCCACGGCCAACTGCTTTCCTCTAATTCTCAAGATAAAGTTTATGAAGCGTTGCTAGGAGCTTTCTACTATTCCAGAATTACCTCGAGCAGTTAGTGCAGCCCCCTACTCGTATCTCTGATCACCTTTGAGATGAACGCCAACCATTCTAGACCTTTTCCGATAATCTCTAATTCTTATCCTTGTTCTGTCAAATTCTTTCCTCATCTGGTCCCCTCCGATCACTCTAAGTCTTCCGCAGGAATAGCACCTATCTTCTTCAAGTCTTCCGCAGGAAAGACCTCCCGACTTAACGGGAGAAAACGTTCTGGCCAACTATCCGTTCTGCTAAACGGGGTCGGACTTAACGGTCTACTTTCTAATGATTTTCCCCATGGGGAAAAATGCTACAGTTTTCCGTGAAAGGGTCCTCCTCGAGTGTTGCAAAAGCGCCGTAGTTAATTCGTCCGCGTACTGGGAGGCATTGCACCACCTATGATTCTTTCTCACCTTCCAAACTAAACCTAGATAACACTTGGTTTAAAACTCGGTGGCTTGTTCTCCTTCCTAGTGCTCACTTAGCCGACAGGGACGCTGCCTTTAGGAATTAACTGTCATCTTCAAATTCCAGAAACCCTTGCCACTTTATATTTCAAATCCCAAAATCGTCGCAAAATCATTCTCCATCTGGACACCAAAAAACCCTCTTTTCCTCAGTAGAAAATGGACAATAATCTTACTGGCTCCTCTTCCTCACGTAATATCTGACATTTTCAAAAATGTCAACTTAAACTTTGCTTCTTCCTCCTTACACCCCTTTTTTAAGTATTTTCCGTCTGCATAACTGCCGTTTAAACATCTTCCACTAAAGCTAAACTCTCTGCTCCAAAGATACCTTTCCTTTACATAACTCCACATCTCCATGACGCGAGTTCCGAGTAGGTATGATATTCCTTCTTCTCCACTTACCTCCAACATATTTATGGTCTCAAGTGCATCTGTTTTGTAAGACTTCTTCAAAAGATGCTATTTCTGCTTTTTTGCTTTTTCAGAGCTTGACAATCTAAGAAAGCTTCCGGTTCTGATGGTATTCCTCCTATAGCTCTCAAAACTTGTGCTTTCAAGCTTGCACTTTGCCTTGTTAAAATTATTCCGTCTGTCTTTCTACTTTGGCCTTTTTTCCTTGTGCTGGAAAGGTGCTCCTGTACGAAAAAAAGGAACCAATCTCAACCCTCAAATATCGCCAAATCTCTTCTAACTTCTGTTCTTTCTAATAGTTTTCGAATCCTACCCTAAGCAAGGAAAGGTTAAAAACAATCTCATTCTCTAAATCTTTCTCTAATCTGCCAAATCGCTTTATGTCTACTTGGTTTCTCTTGTCTCTTCAGTATTTTGGTGAATGCCATCGCTCATCCTTGTAAAATGTATAAAATAGTGGTGTTGCTTAGGCATGATGGGTTCTGTTCATTTTATTCAACCTAATCACACTCTTGCGTACTTTTCATAGAAAGAACCCTCTCGGAAGACTTCAACCCTTCCATTACTCCCGCATCTTTCATTTTTGATAAGACGTCCTCTTTTTCAATCAAAATAATGGAAGCATTTCGACCGATACTAAAAGGGCCCCGACCGTTGGATCAAGAGCGCGATAAGAACCTGATCTTTCCTCGAATTTTCTGGCTTTGAAGGGCATGAGCAACAAGGTTGTTATTCAATACTCAATCAAGCCTCAGCTCCTCCATCTTACGCCCACTGACCACATAATTTTTGTGTCACCACACGGCTAATCACACATCTTCTTATTGCAAAAACACAAATGAACCAACTACACAACCGTTCTGCTGTTATCAGCTGGTCCTCCAATATCTGTCGGGATGTTTATTTTCTCAGATTGCTGCTGACCTTATTGGAAGGTTATATTAACTTCTCCGTTTTTATAACAAGCTTCTTAAAAAAAGGTTTTTGGCGGAGCGAGGTGGGGTCTCTCCCACCGTATGTGGGAAAACAAAAGAAGTACCAAAAGGGTCTGCCCCCCCTCCAATACATATATCAGAAATTTCTTCACCTGCCCCAACCTCGTCAGTTTGGAATAAATCTACTAACCAAGTACCGTGCGCGGGCTCGTTCTTGCCCCCCTGTTCATAGAGCTGAGACTCCTCACTCGATCCTGGAGTGGTATATTCTATCACACTGTTCCCTCTTCTTTAATGGTGACCTGCTAATAGGCGTGTCGTTTTCGTCTTATCAAAGGTGAAGCCTAATGGTGTGGCACGAGTCACTACCTTATATCTCATACACGTTATATATAACGGACACTGCTCTTCTGAGCTCTCAATCAAATACCTCAATCCATTGAGAACCGCCGGTTCTTCTGTTGAGCGTCGACATCCATTTCCGAGCCGCGCAAACCTTTTCTACAACAGTCCTCATATTTTTTTTTCCATTGCTCGTCTCTGACGCATTCACTATGCGAGTCTTGAGAATATCAGCTGCATTACATAGTCGATTAACATGTACTCTGCTCAATACTTCGGTATCCCCCCAAGTCAACCACTGCGTCTCAAAATGGGGGCTGGTCTTGAGCATCATGAGATACGGCGGGCTAGTAATTTTCCAAACTACGCGTAGTACTCTCGAGTGAAAGAACACTTATATGTATTTGTGGCACAAGTAGCGTCTCCAGTACACCTTTAAATTCACACCTGGTTACGATGTCTTTACACATTCTTGTAAATAACAAGAAAAGCTAAAAATTCGTGATACAGTTATCTAAATTTTCAATTCTCACAGTACTCGAGAGCGAGAAAGATCTTTGTTATTAAATGTGAGAGGAAAAGAGTCTGTGAAGCAGGTAGAGCTGTAAACAACAGAGATATATATATATTATATATAGTATATATAAGTATATGTATATAATTATTTATATATTATATTATTATAGGGTATCAGTATAATTACTAAATATGATATTGATACTATATATTATATAATATACTATATATATAATATATACTATTAATATAGTTTAGAGTACATATATATATATATATATATATATATATATACTATATATATATATATAATACATATTATATATATATATATATTATAATTATTACTTATATTATATATTATATATATATATATAATTCGCATGTTTTTAAATATTCGCATTGACTTTCGCGCGATTCACAAATATTAAAAAATTAAATTATTTTGCGAGTTTTCACTCGGAAACTCGGAATGCGATTAGAAAATGTTCCGATGGAACTTGTTAGAAAATTTAACAACTTTTGTGAGAAACTGACCAAATTGGGACTTCCCCTCAAGGTAGTAACAGTAATTTGAGTCACAATCGAAATCTAGCAATATTAATATTGATAGACTCGTACTTGAGAGTATATTCGCTCGAAATCAACAGTTGAAGGAATTCCCCAATAGTATCCTTATCCAGTGTGGTTTGGAATTACTTCGATATTGTTTTCCATGACAACGTAAACCATATGAACACTTTGCAATCGTAATTATTCTCAGAAAAGAAGAATGAAATCCGTTTTATGAACTATCTAGGCAGCAAAAACAAGGAAAAATATAGAAAGGAAAATGAGTAAAAAAAGTAAAGGATCTCCAATTCCAGATTTAAGAAAAAATGAACATGCTCTTGAAAACTATTTTAAGATATAAATAATGGGACAATAAAAAAGCAATACATACTGCTAGAACATATAAAATTTGGCGATGACTTATAGTAAAGGATGATCTTCTGCTTCGTCAAGCTGAAATTCCCTTGGTTTTGTACGGCTAGCAAAAGTAATCGTGTCTCTTTCTTCAACACACTACTCAAAGGAAGTACTACAGAGATATTATTTGAAAGAAAAAGTTTGATAGATAACCTCTTTCAAATAATCATCCAAGTTAGCTTTCTCCACCAACGAATGGTCATACTCAATCAGCAGTTTCTTTTGTTTTCTCTGAGTAGTCATGGCCGTTGACAATTATTTCAGAAGCCAAAAAATTTGGTGTCGTGCTCTGAACCTCTCAACTGAATGTCCACACAGGTGAACATATCCAGTGACGTATTTAATGAAATGTTGTCGAAATGGAACCTATTTACAGATGATGTCCACTGTGTCCTGAGAGATGCTGGTGCCAATATATAAAGAAAGTTATGTTTCTTTCTTGAATGAACAGAGAAAACTCCTTAAGGCATTCATCAGAAGAAATGTTGAAACTTCTCAAACAAGAGTCAACGAAGTTCTCTCAAAATATAGATTAATTGCGGCACACTTGAATCATTCGACCATGGTCAGTAAGACTAAATAAATTACAGGCCAGTAATTAAAGCTCGCTAACTTTCAGTAATACATGACGTTACTCTGAAATTTTGTTAAGGTTGCAAGAACTTAATGACTTTTCTGCCAGTACGGCCGTTCTGATGATAAAATAATGTCTTCCCATCCCATGACAATTCTATTCTAATCTAACCAATTGTATCATTGTACTTCAATCATTTAAAGATATCATTATAATAATCAGCAAACACTTGTTTTGTCTTCCTCTCGTAATATCTCTCTGAAGATAGTATTAATATCCTCAGACAAAGACAGTCAAGGAATAAAAATGTATGAGAGAGGCGATAATGAGCACTTTTTTCTCCTCTAAATTTATGGTCCGGTTACATTTGTTATTTGTACCATTAATGATGGGACAATGAACATCAATGAATGGAAAACTATTTGTTTTACCTTTCACTCGTTCATGATAAACCTCGGAATAGGAATATCAGCATGTTCCTACTAAACCTAAGTGATCCTACATCGTTAATTTTCTTGCTCCAAAAAATAACTTTTGTAAACCTTTCTTTCCTACTCTTAATCGCTTCTGATAAATCTGTAGCCAATACATCTACTGAAGGGGCATATATATGATATATATATATATATTATATATATATATATATAAATATATATATATATATATATATATATATATATACTATAATATAATATATATATATATATATATATATATAATATATATATTATAATTATAAATATTAATATATATATATATATATTATATGTATATATATATATATAATATATATATATATATATATATATATATATATATATATAATATATATATAATATATAATATATATATATATATATATATATATATATATATATATATAGATTATTTAATTCATTAAGGAGGATGGGATATGTTACGTTGGTGTCTGCGCACGCGCAATACGAAAACCGCGCACAAACATGAAAATGTTGGGATGATGTATTTTTTATGGCTTCTGTGAAATGCACATAAAAAATGAGGTGGGCTCTTCCTCTCGACATTATTTGATACGGTTGTTCGTTTCCACGCATTGCACCCATAAACAACTAAACGTCCTCCGTAGACATCATGTGCCTACAAAAGCGAAACGTGTCAATATGAAATATATAGGCTTAAATACAATAGGTATATTCAATAGTATTTAAAAACATCGATACAGCTGAACAAGGAATTAAATTAAAATAACCTAATGCATTACCCTTTTAGAATTACAATTGATATGTAGCCTATAAATATGGCAAATGTGATGTGTACAAATCCAACTAAACAGCTATCATATGGAGGTTTTATGTCATAACCTACAAATTATGCGTAAATAAAGTGTAGTGAAACGTATAACTTCGAGTGGTTTGTTTAGTCAGAACGCATACATTTGAACATGCCACGTGACGCAGCATACACAAGACATGTTGATGGTGTACATTAAGCAAAACAAGAATGCTCGCAGAATTGCTGCAGAATTATCCACATCGTCGACCGCCAAACCACATGGCATTCCATAGAGTTTACAGACGGTTTCAAGGGTACAGGGTCCGATAGTTCACCCCGCTCATCACATACGCGGAAGGGGGGTCGTGTCCGGTACATTCCGACGACTTCGGAACTGACGTTCTGCTAAACCACCCATGAAAAATAACGTCCCTCATTACGGCAGGCTAATTCGGTCTTGGGAATATCGAAGAAAACCATACGACGGATTTGTGTTGTATACAACATGTATCCATATAGGCCAACATTGTGGCATGGTTTGCATCGTGGAGACCACAACGGCGGCTGGGTTCCTGGCTGTTCATTGATTGCCTTCTAATAGATGTACCGGACTTATTGGAAAATATCTTATGGACCAATGAATCTCGCTTTAACCAATAACGGTATGTATAAAAGGTGAAACTTCAGACATTGGGCGGAAACAAACCCGCATATAACATTCACTAGCCATCACCAGGGCTCATACTCAGTCAACGTTTTGTGTGGTATACTCAATAGTAGGATTTTCGGGCCTTACTTATTCGAGGGAAATTTGACAGGACAGGGTTACCTCCATTTCCTGCAAACCGTCCTTGTTGACCTCCTGAGTGATATAACTTTAAGAACACAACCGAAGAATATATTACAAACATGATGGGTGCCCAGCACATAATGCAGATACAGTGACGACCTACCTCGACAGAACCTTTCCGGGAAGATGGATCGGAAGATCTGGTCCATTTCCATGGCTGCGCGTTTCACACCGACGTAACACCACTGGCACTACACTCTGTGGGGGTAACTCAAAATACCGTGTACCTGGGGTTTAATGACCCAGTAAACCTCGCCGATGATCTTCGCCGTCAAATAACCAACGATTGTAGGGGAATCAACCCGGAATCCACTGTCATTGGCATGCAATGGAACCTGCCGCAGAGGGCTTGAAGGCCATGTATTCGCCTGGATGGAAGCGTCTTCGAACAAAATTTGTAAATACTGTATGTAAAAAGTTGAAACGACCCGACGTTCTTTTCTCCCTTTTGGGCAAATGCTGTAGAATAAGATTTCATCTGGTGTAAATTTGTTTAATATACTATTAACAACGTTATACATTACTGTTATCAATATTATGAGCTGTCTTGAATACCATTGTTTTTCTTCAACCTTTTCACATTCACGTTTAAAACTATTGTTGGTATCATTGACGCGTTTACGAACCTGTACATGTAACTGTATTTATTAACGCAAATGATATGTCTATGCAGGGCGTCTAGTTGTTATGGGTACATTGCGTGGAAACGAACAACAGTATCAAAAAATGTTGAGAGGAAGAGCCCACCTCATTTTTTTTATGTGCATTTCACAAAGCCATAAAAATATATCATCCCTTCGACATTCTCATGTTTGTGCGCGGTTTTTTCTTATTGCGCGTGCGCAGACACCACGTTAACATATTAAAGACCATTAATTAAATTAAATAATTCGAACTTATATTCTTACACAATTTTCATACTTAAACATCCCGTACGGTGATTCACCCGCTGTAACATACTCGTGAGACACCCTAATATATATTATATATAAATATATATATATATATAATATATATATATATAATAATATATTAATATATATATATATATATATATATATATATATATATATATATATATTAAATATATATATATCTAATATATATATATATATATATATATTAGGGGTGTACCGGAACTGAAATTTTCAGTTTCGGCCGGAACCGGAATTAGCCGGAATCACAAAAAAAATTTCCGGCCGAAATTCCGGCCGGAACCGGAATTTCTTATGAACTTTTCGTTTAACTATAAAGAAATTTAAAAATATATATTTTATATAACTTTCAACATAAAATCTTATAATTAGTACAACGCCACTTCATAAAAACATATGGAAATCATCAAATCGAAGAGAATATCTGGAAGGTCAAAATTTTTATAGTAAAGGGGAGAGTCTTGTATTTTCTAGGACAGGGGAAACCACAAAAGAGCAATAGATTCAAGCAAGAGATAATGAGTTTTAGGAGAGTTTCTGCCGAAAAGAATTTGGTATATCAATGGACAAAAATCACAGAAAATAAGAATTTTATTCGCAATGAAGTAACCAGTCCATTCACAGTTCCACAGAAGAGTAAGGGATTCAATAGAACTTATTGCCCATCTTCACCAAAATATCTCATTCCTAGTAGAAAATATTTTTGTAGAGATGTTACCAACTTCATACCAGGAAATTATGATCAGCAGTATTCGAGAAGTTATCTAAGGCTGATCAGATATCATTTACTACAGATATATAGAGAGCTAAATAATTAAAACGAGTCATTTATTTCTTAACTGCACTCTGGCTTACCAGAGAGTTTAAAAAAATGGACCGTGTACTCCATGCAAGGATTTCCCAGGTTCTATTCTGGATTAAAATCACTATGAGTTTTGAAATTATGATGAATAATTGGGAATTCCTCCTAACAAAATCCATTCGATTATTCGAGATGGAGCATATAACATGAAACTTTGGAACTGATTTAGCAGGACACACAAGTTTTTCTTGTTTTATTCAATAAACTTTCAATTTTTTGTTTAA
>JABUQX010068167.1:17500-23484 GCA_015478945.1 Trachelipus rathkii | reverse complement strand
GAGAGAGAGAGAGAGAAGCTGAAAGGGAAGAAGAGAGAGGGGAAGAACAATATATCAGATGCTTGAGAGATGAGACTATCTATGTTTAATACTCACAACGGTCATCAATATATAATAAATATATATATATATATATATATTATATTATATATACTACTTATATATATAATATTATATATATATATATATATATATATATATTATATATATACTATATATATATATATATATATAAATATATATATATATTAATATATATATCATATGGACGTAGTATATATATATATATTATATATAAATATATAATATAGTATATATATAGTATATAATATATATGATATAGGACCTGTTATGTTTTACGACTCCGTCAGTTTGATATTTTTTTGTCTTTTTTTATTCATATATTTTGAGTATATGATCCCTAACAATCAATTTCAAGTGGTGACGGACATGATTCAACAAATATTTAGGACCCTGTTACGTTTACACTCCGCACAAGTTTTAATTTTTTTTTTAACTAAAGGACATACCCAAGGGTAAACCGCAAAGATGGCAGGAGTCGGGGTCTCTCGGTCTTCCGGGGAACGACGGGGTAGGACTATTTCCCCCCTCCGGGGAGGGTCTCCGGAACCCCCGCTTTGGTATTTGGGTGTCCGCGGGGTTTCCCCGCCCCTCCCCTACGAGAGAGTATGGAAAACGTCCCCCCCTCTTGTCCCCCGTCGGCTCGAGACCCCCTAAATTTTTTTTATTTTTTTTTATTTTTGTTTGTTTTACAATTTTGTAAATAAAAAGGCTTTTTACTATGCTGGATTCAAGTATAGAATTGGTTTTTCTGTAAGTGTCATACTTATTCGAGATATTTCATATTTGAATTTTTTTATTATTATTTTTTGTTTTACATTTTTGTAATAAGCTTTATATGCTGATTCCAAATAATGTAATTGGTTTTTCTGTAAGTATCGTACTTTTCGAGATATTTCATTTTTGATTTTTTTTTTTTATATAAATGTGATTTTAAAAAATTATTTAAAATATTTCTAACTATTGAATCATGTCCGTGCACCACCTTTTTAAATTCATTATTTAGTATCATTATACTAGCAATATGTTTAAAAAAAAAAAAAAAAAAAAAATCAAAAAACGACGGAGTTCGTAACAACATAACCAGCGGGGCTTAATATATATATATAATAATATATATAACATATATAACTATTATTATATATATATATATATATATCATATTATATATATATATATAAGTATATATATATATAATATATATATATATATATATAATAGTATATACTATATATATATATGTGTATATAGAGTATATACTATATATATATATATAGTATATATATATTATATATAGTATATATATATATATATATATATATTATATAGTATACTACTAGATATAGTATAATATATATTTGCTGAGCACACGTGGACTGTGTGTGTGTGTCGTTAGGTGCGTGTGCGTGTGTGTTTGGGTGTCGAGGGAAGATGTTGGAAAAATTCTTGACTAGTAATAGTCCAAGAATTTTTTTAAGTTAAAGATGTATTTACCATATATATATATATATATATATATATATATTATATATAAGTATACTATAGTAATAATACTAATATATATATATATATATATATATATATATAATATATATATATATATATATATTAAAACATATAATAATATACAGTACATATATAATGATATATATCTATAAACCAGTATAATAATATATATATATATATATACTTAATATAGTATAGATATATATATATACATATATACCTATATAACTATATATATGAATAAGTATATATATATATATAATACTAACTATATACTATACCTAATATAGTATACTATATTTATACTATCATATATTATATATATCAATAATTAATATGATTGTATATATATATGATTTATATAAATATATTATATATAATATATATTATATATAAATATACATATATATATATAGATATATATAATATAATATATAATATATATATATATATACTATTATATATATGCAGTATCACTATTGAAGGTTTCTAAAATTTTCCGTCAAATTGTAAGTTCCTACAAAGTCTTGAAATTCTGAAGAAAACTTTGATATCTTCTTTAGTTTGAGAAATTGAACGACAATTCAAATTTAATATTCTTTAATTGTTTCCCAATATCTTATTTATATTTTAAATCATGTGAAAGGTTTTTGTTTTAATAAAGTTGTTATGCAGCATTCATTGTGATATATATATATATATATATTATTATTATACTATATATAATATATATATATATATATATATATACACACTTCACGGATTTACTCCAAATAGATTGTATATTGATACGATTAAATATTCCTCCAAACGCCTCCACATCGTAGTTGAAAATATAAAGAATCTTTTAATCTCTGCCTATTCTGGCCTCGAACCTTCAACGCGCCTCCCTGATGCGTATTAGCTAGTGCTTTACCCACTGGACCACGACTCGAGCTAAAAGGAAACCTTTGGAAGAATTCTTTCTTCCCAGACGGCTTCCCGCTCACAACTTCGGGTCCCCACTCAGAGAGAGGCATGATGCTGATCATTATCATTTTTACACTGCTAATGCTCTCGCCAGTTCGCAAATATAAAAATACTTTTTAATCTCTCCTATTGGGCTCGAACTCGAGCCCTCACTGATGGTATAGCTAGTGTTTTACCACTGATGTCATTTAAATTTTTAGATTGTTATTTAATTACTGCACACTTAAGATGTATCTTTGACACATCATAAATGATGTCACTTATTTATATAGGATGTTACTTCATTACTTCAAATCCAGGTGGCATCTTCTTTTCGGTATGATTAATGTCATCTGAGTTTGTAGGGTGTTGTTTCATTACTGCAAACTAAAGTTGCATTCATTTGAACACTATAAATGATATCACTTAAATTTGTAAGATGATATTTCATTCCTGCAAATTCAAGTAATATAAACATGTCACTTGAATATGTAGGAAGTTACGTGAATACTGCAAACTAAAGTTGAATTATTTATACACTATATAAATGATGTCACTTAAGTTTGTTGGATGTTATTTCGTTACTAAAATTCAAGGGATGTAAATGTCACTAGAAAACGTAGGATGTTACTTTAATACTGCAAACTTCAGTGGCATCCCTTATATATATATATATATATATATATATATATATATATATATTATATATATATATATATTATTATGTATATACTTATATTATATTATATATAATTAGAAAAAAAAAGAAAATTTTATTAAATTATATTATTTTAAAAATATCATCAAAGTACATTACACTTTATATTAAATTGATATATAATAATATATATATATAAATATATATATATAATATATATATATATATATATATAACTATTATATATATATATATATATATATATATATATATATATATATATATATATAATATATATATATATATAATATAAATGACATTACCGGAGTATGCAAGATGTCACTTCAAATCTGTCACTCAAGTTTTATCCTTTATAAACTATAAGAGAAGTCACTTGAATTTCCAGAATGTTACTTCATTACTGAAAATTCGAGTGACATCTTCTATGCACTATAAAAGATGTCGCTCGAGTTTGCAGGTTGCTACTTCCTTACTGCAAACTGTTGAGGCATTCTTTATATGATGTTCAGTAGAAATGGGGAAATTTGTTGCAGGTTTTAAATGTTAACATAAACCTAACCTGTTCTAGATATAAGTTATTATTATTATTATTATTATTATTATTATTATTATTATTATTATTATTATTATTATTATTATTATTATTATTATTATTATTATTATTATTATTATTATTATTATTATTATTATTATTATTATTATTCTTTTTCTTTTTCTTTTTCTTTTTCTTTTTCTTTTTCTTTTTCTTTTTCTTTTTCTTTTTCTTTTTCTTTTTCTTTTTCTTTTTCTTTTTCTTTTTCTTTTTCTTTTTCTTTTTTCTTTTTCTTTTCTTCTTTCTTCTTCTTTTTCTTTATTTTCTTTTTCTCTTCTTCTCTTCTTCTTCTTCTTCTTCTTCTTCTTCTTGCTTCTCTTCTTCCTTCTTCTTCCTTCTTCTTCTTCCTTCTTCTTCTTCTTCTCTTCTCCTTCTCTTTCTTGATTCTCTTCTTCTTCTTCCTCTCTTCTTCTTCTTCTTCTTCTTTTTTTTTTTTCTTCTTCTTCTTCTTCGTTGTTCTTCTTTTCTTCTCATCTAAAGTTTCAATATTATTGATGATTATGATATTATGATTATTATATTATTATTATTAATTAATTATAATTATTATATTATTATTATATTGTTATTATTATTATTATATTATTTTAATTATTATTATTATATTACTATTATTATATTAATATATTATTAATATTATTATTATATATGATTATTTTATGTTTTATTTTATTTTTATTTTGAATTTATTTTTTATTTTTTTTATTTTTATTTTTCTTTTCTTTTGCTTCTTTCTTTTTCTTTTTCTTTTTCTTTTCTTTTTCTTTTTCTTTTCCTTTTCTTTTTCTTCTTCTCTCTTCTTCTTTTTACTTCTTCTTTTTCTTCTTCTTTTTATGTGATTCTTCTTCCTCTTCTTCTTTTCTTCTTCTTCTCTCTTCTCTCTCTTCTCTTCTTCTTCTTCTTCTTCTTCTTCTTCTTCTTCTTCTTCTTCTTCTTCTTCTTCTTCTTCTTCTTCTTCTTCTTCTTCTTCTTCTTCTTCTTCTTCTTCTTCTTCTTCTTCTTATTATTATTATTTTTTTTATTATTATATTATATATATATTCATTATTATTATTAGAAAATTGATTATATATTATGATTATTATTATTATTATCACCATAGATCTGTAATTGATTATTATTATTATTATTATTATTATTATTATTATTATTATTATTATTATTATTATTATTATTATTATTATTATTATTATTATTATTATTATTATTATTATATTTTCTTTCATTTTCACTCTCAAATAAAATTTAAGGTTGATAAGTTTATTAGCACTTAGAATGAAAAATTAACTATTTTAATTATTAATAAAAATATTAATTTGTAGTTTTCGTAAGTTAATATCAATTCAAAAAGTAAATTTCAAATTTATTCATAATAAAAACTTATGAAAAAAATATCTTATCAAAGACTCCAATAACTTTAAAATATATTTAAATAAAAACAAAACAATTAAAAAAAAAAGAAAAGAAATTTAAAAATGAAATCGATAAAATCCAAATTTCCTGGTATCTAAAATAGATATAGCCAAAAAAAAGCAACGAAAAGAGATAGAAAACTGCTAAATGAAGGCTAGTGAATGGAGGAAGTTCCCACAAAAGTGGACGCAACGTCAACCAAAATACATAAATAGAAAGAGAGAGAGAGAGAGAGAGAGAGAGAGAGAGAGAGAGAGGAGAGAGAGAGAGAGAGAGAGAGAGAGAGAGGGAGAAATGAAGTCTATATTCATTTCTGAAATGCTCTCAGTTATATTATATATATATAATAGTATATATATATATATATTAATAATATATATATATTATATAATATATATATTATATATATATATATATATATTATATATATATTATATATATATATATATAATAAGTGTATTTATATATACAATGTATATATATATATATATATATATATATATATATATATATATATATATATATATATATATATATATATATATATATATATAAATATATTATATATATATATATATATACTGTATATTTATTATATATATTATATATATATATATATATTAATTTATAAATATATAATATATATATATATATATATATATTATATATTTGATTATATATATTATATATATATATATAATATATATATATATATTACACATATATATATTATATATATATATATATATATATATATATATTATA
>JABUQX010068167.1:0-10000 GCA_015478945.1 Trachelipus rathkii | reverse complement strand
GCTGTGTTAATAATTGCATGTTGAAAGATAGACAAAATATATGGAATATAGTTGTATATTTGTAGTCATTCCGCAAAATAGATAAACGGGCGCAATCTTATTCCTGGTTCCCCTAATTCACATATCCCCTTTTTAGTTCTAGCATTGTTACCATAGATCAAAAATATACCAAAATACACTTAGGCCTGAATGCGCATATTCAATATTGATTTCGTCGCCCTCTTGAATGCGATCGGCAGCACTATATTTCATATCAACACATTTTTAAGTCACTTAGCCTGTAACATTTATTGTCAGTAAGAATTAACTTTCAACCACAGTTTAAAACATTTATCATCACAAAGTAAGCTGTTAATAACGCAGGTGAGAGAACTCTGGTAAAGCTAAATAGAACGTACTGAGACGCTCCCACCATCATACTACAATTCATGACAATTTAGTAAGGTAACTAGAGATCAAATATACAATAAATAAAATGACTCTGCTTCTCCCCCTTGTAGTCTTATTATTATTTAGCCCTTACTAGTTTTTGGGGGGGGGGCCTGATCTTCTGTTGCGTTTTCCATTTTGCTTGCATCTTCCTCTCTACGGGTGGAATGAGGCACAATTCAAATCAATTACTTTGATATTCATATTTAATTTAAAACAATTTAAGGACAAAGAACCTTACTTAATAACAACTGCCAATTCTACAAATAGAATCACATATAATAGGCAATATCTTTATGAATTACATTATAGTTTTTGATTTTAAAATATATATATATATATCATATATATATATTTATATTATAATATTATAATATATATATAATATATATAATTAATATAATTATAATATATACTATATATATATATATTATATTAATATATATATAATTAATATATTAATATATATTATATATTAATTATATATATAAATATATATATATATAATATATAATCCTCGTCGATAGCCTGAAAAGGGATTGTGTGTGATGTGTGTGTTGTAAGTGGGGGTAGATAGTCTTTTTAACCATCTCCCACTAGTCATGCACGTCTTTCTTAAAGTGTGGAAAACCTATTTTCGAGAATACGACTTATCCATCCGCGTATGCAAGAAACACATTGGGACTCCACATCCATTGACGCAAAGGAGGCAGATCTCTTTTAAATGACGTCACAGATTGGATGCATCTTCATTCAATACGTCACGAATATTCAAAAATGTGGATATGGACGTGCCTAACAGGTAACGAGTGCTGTTGATAAGAATAGATGCCAAATTGAAATAGACCCCCATTGGTATTACACCCTACCCCATAGAGATATGTACAGATCACGCCATTATAGTAGACACACATATAAGGTTACAAACGTCAAAGTATTGCAAGAGATATCTACGCACGGTAATTGATTACCCCTTTTAAAAGATTACATACAAATTAAATATAGTATAAATTATATCAATATGTATTAAATAGAAATTATAGAGATTCGGTTAACCTACGACTACCTAACTTAACTTTTACAAACTATATAATGGAACCTACTACTACTGCAATAATATCCAAAGTGGTTCCTAAATCAACTTTCTTGCTCACGGAACTGCGTGTGAATTTTAACAAGTGAATGTAATTCTCATCTCGTGTTTCGATGTACCCTGTCACATATAAATACTCCAGAGTTTCAGAATCCACTTCCTTCAAAGTGCTACTTTTATAAGTTATAAGCTACAGCATGCTAATGGTACTCTTATAAAGGCGCTCACCCTTCAAACTGAATTCTTTCCACCACTTTGACCTAAACCAGAGTGCAAGAAAATTTCTATTATAGTATGCCACTTCTTGCTAATTTTAAGGGCTTTTTAGGGGTGGATGCTTAAAGGAGTTGAGTTATATAAGTATTTTATAAATCACACCGCTAAGTAGCTAATAGCGGGACATACAAGGTGCCCGCAGTGCCGCCACCAAAAAATTCATAAAGTATAAAAATATAGAAATTACCCATATCTGATGACGTCTACATAGTACTCCTAGTTGAAGTAACAGGTCCTAATTGGATAAGGTACTTTAACATTTATCCAGTAGTATGGGTTGAGATATGCATTACTGTACGCCAAGCCCCTATCTTTAGCAACCCGGCACCGGTGGCTGATACATGAGACCTCTGCCATACAATAGAGTTTCGGGGCCATATGGGGTTAATTCGACAAATTCTTAAGATCCATTGGTTAGATAATAATTGAATTCAATGCTATGCAGCCATCGCCAAACTAGCAGTAGTATAATGCAAGGACAGGGTCCCCTAAGTAGTGCAGAGAGCCTTGCACGCCTCCTCAGTACTATACAAGCCTGTCTATAGATACAGGTCCCACTAGTTAGTTGGGAGCTGATGAACTGCCAGTAGTCCTTACAAATTACTAAAGTACTTCTCAATTCCCTATAATCAAGGAAAGGTTACACCCAAATAGCATGACAGAGACAGATAATAGAAAACTAATCTTACCTGCCTCATTAGTTTGTTAAAATAGCTTTAAGTCTTGCATTGGCTTATAGATAGAAGTAAAAAATGGTAATCCCAGACTCCCGTATTTTAAAATATATGCATCAAAGATTTCTAATAAGTCAATTGAATATAATATATGATTTTGAAAGAGCATTTTACATGCAACATGGCGTGATAGAAAATTATCAAGATATAGTGATGAGAGATCATATAGAAGGACGTTAATATTCTCTCCAAGTATACAAAATTACAACGCTCAAACTGAGTTACTTAACAATCTGGATATAGGATGTTAGAATATTTTGATGACCTGCAATATTGTCCTTTATATCTCAGATGATAAAAATCGATTGTAAGAATGTTGAAACTGCACATTGTCACAAACATCCAAAGGGTAAGAAAAAGTTTGTATTAGGTTTATAACTAAATGGAGTTTCACAGGCCTAAGTGCTTTACATGTGATTTAATGAATATGACATAGTTGATGAAGAGTCGTGTATATGATGCATTTTTTCATTCTAGTTGGTAATAATGTACCATCAGAGGGTACAAGTGAGGCCTTGTGCTGGTACAAAACTGGGACTTCAACTAGCCCCTAGCTCAAGCTTCTGAAAGACTAAAGTCATTAGTCTCTTACAGTGTCCTGAAAGGCGATCAATGAGAGCGGAAGTAGTGTAAGTCAAAGTATACGAATTATGGAAGTGAAAGAGTGCAAAAGACAGATAAGGTAACGGGAAACAGTATGAATTCTTCTCTTGTTACCCACCTCTTTTTCTTATCCTATTCTACCTCTTTCTAAAACTTACCCTTCAAGTACCTTTCCTTCTTCTGTAAATGTACTCAACGTTACCACGTGTATAACTTACCTTCTGCGTCCCTTACTGTGTCTGCCCTCACGAATGTGCTACTATCGTCCAACCTCTGCATACTCGTCCAACGTCCTTTATTTTTAACAGCAACTCCAAGCTGCATAGCTTCGCGCCGCTACATGCATCGATGTAGTGCGACTATGGACCGAAGCTGCTGCTATCCTCTTCTTCAGGACCAACCTGCGTCCTCCTATATGAGAATTACTACTCCTACTTCATACTAATGAACAAATCTTATTATTCACACTCTGTGAAAATTAACACTAGATCCAAATTTTCATGATAAGGGCTTATATGATCAGACTCCCGTTCATACTGCCTTTCCCTCTCTCGGTAGAATCGAGAGTATAACCGTTCTATAAGATCCCCCTATGTCCTTCCATAATTTAATTAGGAATATCTCTTTCTTCTTTACCACCGTTCTACTATTCTATAACCAACTTTCTAGATCCCATATGAAACTCAGGGGTTTTATGGACTTCCTTTTCAACTTAACTTATAATTATATCATGTCATGGATTGAAACGTCAGGCGTACCTCTTAGGACTCTGAGGCTTTCTTCGCCAAGATAATAAAGAGGGTCTTTTCCCGTAGATTTTGTAAAAAGCTCCTGACATCAACGATAATCCCGTCTTAGCAAAGCCTGACGTTTTCATTTACGGTCCTTATGCACGTGGACAGAATTGTGTATATCCATCGAATGTAAGAGTGGAATTGCATGTATATAAATTGGTTAGGTAAAGCTCATTTAATAAATTGCATATGAACTTTTATAGTTTTGTTATCCTAGACACTACATCTTTTTACCCTCTTAGCATATTTTTAATAGGGGACTGATACTTTTTTAGAAATACTAGTTACCCCTTATAGTATTAATTATAAGATAATGAAAGAAGACCAGTGTCTCATATGTTAACGATATTATGTGGTAAACTATAGAGCAGATTCCTTACAATTAATCTAGAAAAAAGGGGTACAGAGCGGGAAGGGGTGCTCCGTTCTTTCTATAAATAATCTCCCTCAAGTTATCTCTCACACCACAAGAGTATATTAGTAAGTACAGGTTACAGACAGCGTCTTATAGTCAAGTCCTTAAGTCTACGGCCTCCCCGAATAGAGTACATAGAACATATTAATAAAGTAAAATTTTATAATTGTATTAAGTTTCAGTCAGTAATGCTAATTTATAAAGAAATAGGAATTACTGCTGTCGATACGGTACCGTATTCTTTTATCCAAAAATCTTAACCAATTAGGGCTCTATCCCTAACTGGGAGCAGTCACTTCCACATATAGAAACCTTCCGCCAGTGTTGTGAGGATCATTCTATACCCTTTGTATCGCTCCTCTTAATAATGGGAAGGCTGCTCGAATAAATTGTATCGCTCCTCTAATAATGGAGGCTGCTCGAATAATTTGTATCGCTCCTCTAATAATGGAGGCTGCTCGAATAATTTGTATCGCTCCTCTAATAACGGAGGCTGCTCGACCCAATATGTATCGCTCCTCTAATAATGGAGGCTGCTCGAATAATTTGTATCGCTCCTCTAATAATGGAGGCTGCTCGACCAATATGTATCGCTCCTCTAATGGAGGCTGCTCGAATAATTTGTATCGCTATTCCTACCTAAATGTGTATAATCCGATTTCGTCATTTTGGAGTTTAGGGGACCAAAGCACCGCCAAGCTTAGCTCCTCCAAATAGGGTTATTACCTCCTTCGCCTATGTCACCAAGTGGTGGCTATAGCCGTAAGCGCCGCAGTACTTTCTCCGACCACCATTAAGACACCGCTATCTAGCCGTGAGACGGGAATACTTGCGACTCACTTTTCCCTACAGAACTTTCTCCGATCTTTTATAAATATACGCTTCACCCTTTAAGTATACAATGTTAGTGTAAGGCAATAAGGGCTACGGTTTTGAAGTTCTACCTAGTAATACTAAACTTTCATAGTAATTATAGGCCGGTTAGCACATGCGTGTGTCTCCCTCCATCAGAGATATTAATCCACCTCCAATTTACATCATCTCCTGGTAATTCCCAGGTAAGTCATGTTCCAAAATTTAGTCATTGCCTCAAGTGGCATCTATTCCAGTCAATATGCAGAAGTCAAATTTAAATTTTAACGATGAAATTCTTCGCATCTATACATTTTTTTTATACAAAATACGATAATATAGAGTGACAAATCTAGCGCATTGGATCGGCTAAAAAAGTCAGCTATAACCTCAGGGTGCATCTAGAAATAGTACTCAAAATTATGCTTTGCCACCGCATTAGCTTATCACGAATCTCTGTGATACTTCCACATGGAACAACACTCCTCAGTCGCACCCTCTCCGGCCTAAAATCAGACCTACAAGCACTCAAACCTCTGATTTCTCTCTCGGACCACCACAACACACAATACCACCCAGTACACGACTTGGACAGACCCCAAGTGCACATACTTGTTAGTTTAAAAGTGCCTCAAAAATGGCATTACACTTCTAAGTTATAACCCACCCAGGGCACCCCTTTGGCACCCTTAGGGACAACCCAAGTGTTAAAGGCTCCAAAGCGCATTGTACTATCACCAGTGCCAATTTAGGTCGAGGTACACCTAAATTTGACAACTCTCAATATAATGCTTTAATAAGTCTCAAATTTTAATACACCAGATTAGGTAAATTAAACATGAGCACCGCAGTAGCCATTATTTTTCACAGCACTTGTATGCTACTATAAGTGATAACTCAACCCTCAGTGGCATAGTGTCACCCGTAAAGGAGCACCACTTGCCTCATAATTTTAATTGAGAGTCCATTCACAAGCTATCTAGTCTTAGGTTGGATTCTTCTCAGACATCAATGATTATAAATAATGAGCAGTATAACTCTCCAGGGAGTCGGTGTCGTTCTGTCGTTCCTACCTTGGAACATACTAATTATTATTCATCCCTTTCGGATGAAATGGATAATATAGACAAAATGGAAAAAGGTTTAACTGCTGAAGAAGTAGTACAGCATCAGAAGAAATTGTTTAGTCAGTACAATAATAGTAAGCGAGTACACTTTCACCAAAATGAGGTAAGTAAAGCTCCCGTACACAATTATGGATACACTTTTAAACACCCTTCTGAACCTACTCCCTATTCTTCTAATTCTTTTAACATCCTTCCTTAATTCTTTAACAGAAATTAATTTAGCTTCTGAAATCTTTCTCTACCTTCTTTCGCACCAATTCCGGTATAATCATAGCGAATAAAATACTCTGAAGTTTAGCCCTGAACTAGAATTAATTCTTTTTTCACCTGTCGCACCAGATGCAGAAAATGTCTATACTCGGATCACAATTACTCAGGAAAGTCCACTGAATGTTGTCATAGACGACTCTCTTTCATATAATGTTAAATCACTTCCACAGAACTTAAGAGATATATACCTCATTCAAGGGTACATTCTCCCTGTTAAGTTAACTTTAAGTCCAAACATTTGAGTGCTTCTCACTCCAGAAGAACTTAGCACTCCATACTGAATAGAGCAAAAGTGATTTATTCTTTCCACAGGTACACATTATTCTTTGGAAAACACTTTCATTTCTACATTGCCATAAAGGCATTATGTGTTAGAACTAGTAAAAACTTAGGTTGCATTAGATACAGTTAATTTCGACAAGCACTTATACCTACTTACTACAGCTTCTTCCGCTTCTATACCAAAACCACCCCAGAGCCAACGACATTATTAACATCTGATCACTGCTTCTAAGGGTCTTCCGATAACCCAAATCACCGGGAAGATTTTAACAGAGAAATTTACTCTCTGAATCCATGAGTAAGCGGACCATAACCATAAATGTTTATAAATAATCCTTCACAACTGAAGACATGCTTTCTTTCTTAGTTAAAAATAGAAACACTATTGCTTTAGCAGATGATCCAGTAGGCATCTGTCCTTTAAACAAATTTTCTATTAAACTCATGGAAGGCAGTCCGGACTATGTGTATACCCGTCCATATAAATTACCCCATAAGTACATGGAAGCCATAGACGAATGGGTAGAAGACAGCTTGGAAAAGGGATACATAGAACCTAGTATTTCTCCTAATAATTCTCCTTTACTTTTAATTCCTAAAAAGAGTGGTGGTAAAATGAGAGTAGTGGTAGATTACCGAAAGTTGAACGCGCTCACGGTGCCAGACAGGTATCCTCGACTGCTATAACATTTACTTGAATCCTTGTCTCCTTATAGGGATCCGCAACGCTAGTTTTTAGCCACGATTCGTTACTTGTCATCTCAGGGTTTTCACACTTGGGGAATTGCGAATGCCAATATCGTCATCGTCTACTTTACACTGCTTTCTTATCCATTACTATCTTAAGAGGGCATTTGCGCAAATATAGAGAAATTATTAGCCTCAAGGTGCGCGCAATTCTCTCTCGTCCGAATTTTTAGCGTACAATGGGATAAATGAGCTCACGTCTCCCTGGTGCTTTGCTAGAGTGCTATTACGACTCTCTCCTTCTTTACTTGAATCTGTATGACTTATCTAGTATATATAGAATTTATTCACATATGCCATACACATCTTACAAAGGTTGTTTAATGTTGATTTAAAATATAACGCATCACACTCCAAATAAAGCTTAGTATGAAGTGGTTGTTTCTTGAAGCAGTAGTGTCACTATCCATTAGGTTTTATTATATCTACTCAGGATGAAAAGTAGCTATCCATACTCTGATTACACGGACAATTAAATTGGAATTTCTATTTATATAAGGATATAATCAGCATTCCTACAGAATGTCTATATATAGATACCGAAATTAACACACTTCTCAGGATATACTGTTATAAAATTATTATCTTACAAAGCGCGATCATGCGATACCACCTGACAGAAAATATAATTCTTCCTATGTGCAGGGCCTCTAACTCTGCTCCTAAAGAAGAATATTCCATTTTCTGGCAAATTGAGCAAACACAATCTGCTTATGACTCTTTGGCAAGAAATTTTTTCATATTTAGATAAAGCCAGTACTAACCTTTCAATATAATCCCAGATTACTGCTTAACACGCTATACAATATTTAAGCACAGATGGCTTCTATGTTAATATTTCAGAGTGTATAGGTTGACAGTAATTAGCTCAATTAATGAGAATAGAGATGAAAAAAGAAAAAAACTCTCATGGACTTATCTCACTGATCACTAACAATTGCTGAAGTAAAGTCTCAGAAGAAATCAACATTGTACATAGTCACGCACGAAAGGAAAGCACCCGTTGGCTATAGTACAACGCTATTAACCCAATTATAGAACTTGCGAATAATCTATTTTGTTTATCCACTTAAAATTTATACGAGAGTACTCATTCCGCAACCTCGAAATACACTGTTTCAGCAAACCAAATAGCTAGAGATACAGTTATATAGAGAAAAAAGAGTAGGAATCTCAAAATTCAGTCATTTATGTATAATATATCCAGAAGATAGTTTCATATTGAGGGTAGAACTTGAACAGTAATTGCGCGAGCTAACGTATGCGTGCCTGCGGCGGCCGAGCGCAGTTCAAGACCGGGCATAAGGCCACCTTTCTTGGCTTCTATGAAGACGATTCCTACAACAGAAACTTCTGCCCATACGTTTTAAAGGAATTTCAGGATCCTGCCGACAGAGCCCTTCTAGTCTCTCTAGTCTCATAATCTCTGATCCCTCCCGTAAGTATAGCTTTTTCATGACACTAGAGTATACACCTTCAGAGATTGTTGTTTGGTCCAGGATGAACAGCGTACTTGTCCTAGACTATCGGAAATTATCAACAATATTGAAAATTCTCCTAACCCGGACAGCTGTCTCCCACATCTTATAGTCAGAGGATTACTTTATTGGGTTTCTCCTAAAAACAAATATCTGCTTGAAGTTCCAGATTCTCTCATATATACTGTTATATTTTTGAATCATAATACACTTTCTGCAGGACATCCAGGTGCTGATCGCACTCATCGCCGATTCCAGGCATCATACACCTTTCCTCGACTATCTACTTTTATTTCTTTCTTCTGTAAACAATGTACTTCTTGTCTTGAAGTCAAAGGTTCCAAACCTCATCCAGTTGCTATTAACTCCTATCCTTTACCTTTCTATCCTTTTTCTAGAGTACATTTAGATACCATAGGTCCACTTCCAAAATGTAAAATTACAGGTGCTAAGTAAAATTACAGGCGCAAAATACATCCTGGTTTTCAAGGATGCACTCACTAGATATTGTGAAATATGCCCTGTAGCTTCTAGAGATGGTAAAGTAGTTGCCGAAACTCTCTTAAATAGAGTCATCTTGCATCATTCCGTACCGGAAATCCTCATCACGGACCGAGCCGCCGAATTCACGTCAGAGTTTTTCAACGAAGTTTGCAAAACGTGGAATATTAAAAATCGCACAATCGCCGTCAGACATCCTCAAAGCAACAGTCTTGTGGAAAGAGAAAATAGACGTATTGAGGATTATTTGCGTCATTTTGTTTCTGCCCAGCACGACGATTGGGGAAAATACATTGCTTTTGCGCAAATTTCCTTAAATTCTACTTATAACTCTTCTATTGGAAATACTCCTCATTTTCTGGTCCATTTTTATGTTCGTAGGCTACCCTACGACCTCCC
>JABUQX010068166.1:5000-12057 GCA_015478945.1 Trachelipus rathkii | reverse complement strand
ATATATATATATATATATATAATATATATATATATATATATATATATATATATATATATATATATATATATTTATATATATAAATTTATTGATTTTGAGCATGATATCTCTAAAACTAAGATAGGTACAAGAAAAACTGATAACATATATTGAATCAGCGTATGAAATTTGTAGAAATGTTGAATTTTTTTTCTTTTTTAAAATTTTTTTATATCTCAAAAACTACGATAGGTACAAGATTACTAATAACATATAGCTATGGAATCAGGTTATGAAATTTGTATTAAAAAAAGGATTTTTTTTTTTTTTTTAAACTAAAAGAATACCCCAAGGTAAACCGCAAAAATGCAAAGAGTCCCCCCGGGGGGTCTCTCGGCCTCCTGAGGGACGACGGGGGGGGGGTCGTCCCACCGTCGGCCCGAGCCCCTTGAAATTCATGCTGATTCCAAATATGTTATTAGCAAATAATTTTTATTTTGATATAAAATAAATAAAAAAATAGTTTTGGATATAAAATAAATAAAAAAAATATTTTTTCATTTTCCATACAAATTTCATACGCTGATTCCATATATGTTATCAGTTTTCTTGTACCTATCTTAGTTTTAGAGATATCATGCGGGTGACTTACTTAGTTTGGCCTATATATATATATATATTTATAGTATATATATATATATATATATATATATATATATATATATATATATATATATATATATATATATATATATATATATATATATATATATATATATATATATATATGGTAATTGTTACCCAGAGGGTTGTCACCCCCGATTTTTATGAAAATCACAGGACATACTCTAAAAAAATAGTGCAAACGATTTTTTAAGAATCAGAGGATATACTCTAAAAAAATAATAAGGAAGAATAGTGTTAACGAAAATCGTTGCTCTCCTTAGGAAAAAAAGTTACAGCCTCTCAAAGTTGTAAAAAACCCTATAGGATTTATTAAAAAAAAAAATTTTTTTCAGAACATTAGGATATACTTGTGGCCACAGTGAAGAAGGGAAACGAAATCAGGTCTTTAGGGAGTGTTACAGCCTTTGAAAGTTTAAAATTTTCCCATAGACTTTCTTATAATAAAAATTAGTGGGCCTCGTGCTCGTTTTAGGGCCATCCTAGTTCAGGTTATGATAAGATTTGTTAATTCTACATAGATTTCCTCTGTGTATACCTAACAAAACTTATCATAACCTGACTTAGAGGGCCTGAAATGAGACCTAACCTGAATCGATCAATATTGAAAAGTCTATGGGATTTTTAACAACTTTGAGAGGCTGTAACTTTTTTTCCTAAAGAGAGCGACAATTTTCGTTTTCACTATTCTTCATTATTATTTTTTTAGAGTATATCCTGTGATTTTCATAAAAATCGGGGGTGACAACCCTCTGGGTAACAATTACCATATATATATATATATATATATATATATATATATATATATATACAGATATATATATATATATATATATATATATATATATATATATATATATATATATATATATATATATATATATATATATATGATTAAATTTATATATGAGAGAGGTTTGGCACCACTGTTTTAGTACTTTTACATGGGGCTGAAAGATATATATAAAAACCAATTATCAGAAAAAAATATATCCATATTTCATTAAAATCTGTTAAACTTGACTATTACTCAGTTCTCCTCCTTAGAATAGGGACTATGCCGATGAGGTGCTAACTTTTTTTTAAAAGAGCAAAATGAAAGACCTAGGTTGTGCATAGAAATTTGATGCTCAGCTAATCCTAAGATATATATAGCATATATATATATATATATATATATATATATATATATATATATATATATATATATATATATATATATATATATATATATATATATATATATATATATATATATATATATATATATATATTAGGTTCTATAGGACATAGAGTAGAGAGAGAGAGAGAGAGACAGATAGAGAGAGATAGAGAGAGAGAGAGAGAGAGAGAGAGAGAGAGAGAGAGAGAGAGAGAGAGAGAGAGAGAGAGAGAGAGAGAGAGAGAGAGAGAGAGAGAGAGAGAGAGAGAGAGAGAGAGAGAGATTCCAATGCCACAATATTTACGCAAGCGTCACACCATGAATTCGAATATGCGTGGCCTACCTCCGAGTCATTTTGAAAACGATATTTATTTTGAGTGGGAATAAATTATATTAAATTTATGAAAATTTAAATATTCACTAGATATAGTGGTATATAAGAATCTTAAAAATAATCTTAAACTAAATACAATTAATTAACACATAAAAAAAATAATAAACACATTTTGAAATGTTAATTATAACAACAAACAAGATGGCACTAAATCTCCACCTGTATATGGCGGAAGAATATAAAACGGCGAATGGGCGCTATTAATTCATACTAAACTAAAGTAGTTCCTTTGTAAATATCTTAAATATAAAAGTAAATGTGTGTACTTTATAATTAAAATAATATATATATATATATATATATATAGCTGCGTTTCAGAAGCCATTATATATATATATATTATATATATTATATATATATATATTATATATATAATATATATATATATATATATATATTATATATATAATATATATATATATATATATATATAAGCTGCGTTTCGAGAAGCCCCCGATTGCAGCCCGGGCGGGCACACAGGCGCACATGCATCGTTTCCAGCGCCCGTTTGCGCACTCTACGTCACGTAAACGTTCACAGTAGGGGGCCCGTTGTAAATCCTCGATTTTGGGAATTAAGTAACGGGGCGGGCTGCGGTAAGGCGATACTTTGTATACAAACAAATTTACTTCCCGTTTTCAAAAAATGTGTCAGAAATGGCTTGCCAAAAGTTTTTAAATATTTTAGTTAACTTTTATATTAAGGATACTAAATATATCGTATCATTTCATAAAATAGATAAATATAAGTATAAGAGTATTGTTTACAATTGTCAGCTGATCCGACGGGCGCGCTCGGCCGTTTCCAGGTACTCAAATTTCCTGTTCTCTGATTGGTTAATGTAATTTTTTCAAATTCGAAGCGCTTATCCGAGTCGATTTTGCATTGGCTGCACTCGGGCTTCTGGAAACGCAGCTTATTAAGACATTTAAGATATTAAGACATTGAGAATATAGAGACAGTAAGAAGCCACATGGGCCTGTCGAGACTGTCCCAGTCAACTAACCAAACATACTCATGCAAATCCACAAAGCACCCTAGGGCTTGTCAAATTACTGTAACTAAACATCCACCAATTTGGCTAATTCAAAAATAATGATATATATATATATATATATATATATATATATATATATATATATATATATATATATATATATATATATATATATATAATATATCTATAAACATTTATGTCAATATATATATCATATTACTATTATATATGATTGATACCCAAACCATCCACAAGCATTAATAACTAAGTTATGGTCACACTGCAGATCTAACAGTTAATTAACTACTGTAACTAAAAACCCCGCCAATTTGGCTTCCGTCTAAATATCATTATACTGTACCCACCCATCCATATACCTAATCCAACCCTTTTCTTAAATGTATGCAATCGAGTCAACTCAACAACCTCTGTGGCAGACCCATTCCAAAATTTAACAACCCTATTTCTGAATGCATGCTTTCTTATATCAAAGGATGGCATGCTTTCTCTTAATTTTCTTTTATTGCCTCCTGGTCACTGTCCGATGCCTCTTACTAATGAAATTTTATGGTCCTGTATTATCAATAGATGTTAATATTTATGTAGACTTTGTATCATTGTCCCCTCTTGAGAATCGCCTTTTCTACAGAAAACATTATCCTAACTCCTTCAGTCTTCTCCTCACTAGCTCTTACCTCAAACCAGGAAATCATTCCTTGTGCCCTACGGTTGCACTCGCTATTAGCATATCTTAAGTCTTTCTTTTTAAATAAGGGGCCCCAAACTTGTGCACAATCTAATACTAACCTAACATAGCTATTATACAGTTTACTTATAAGCTTCCTTGCTCTTGTAAACACCATTGCGATTTATTATGCCCAGCTTCTTATTAGCTTTATTTCTAGCTTCCAAACACTGAATTAGCTACTTTCAAATTACTGCTATATAATCACACCTATATTCTTTTTCTTGCGTCCACAGACTCAAGCCAGATCCCCATTTCATATCGTATGTTTAAAAACTTTAATTTGAGTAACCTAGGTTGAAGAACCTTACACTTTTTACTAATATTAATATGGAGTTATTAATAAATATTTGAACCCAAGAAGTTTTCAGATCTATTTTTTGAATCTTTATACATCCTTCATCATTCTAACTTGGATGGCCACTTCGGTAATCATCTGCCAAACTTTAAACCTTTGCATTTAAGTCCCCTGCGTTAAATCATTGATATATTTGAGGAACAATAGTGGTCCCAGCACTGAACCCTGTGGGACACCATTCTTCACTATTTCCCATGATGATTTATGCCAATTTAGTTGTTACACACTGTTTTCTATTTCACAACCACTCTTTAATCCAACCCTGTTAACCACTCCACCTATACCACATTGCAATAACTTCTTCATCAGCCTTTTGTGGGGAACCTTATCAAAGCTTTGCTAAAGTCTAAAATATACAATATCAACTGGATCTCCTCGGTCAATGCAGTCATTAATGTATCCATCAATTCTAAAAGGTTTGTCTGACATGACCTATCCTTTCTGAAACCGTGCTGGGGGTCATACAAAATACCTTGTAATCTTCTAAATATTTCTCTATATGACCTATCAGTAACTTTTCCAGAACCTTTTCAACCAGAGATGTTAAGCTAACTGGCCTACAATTTCCCAAATCTTCCTTACTACCTTTCTTAATGGGCACAACATATGCTGCTTTCCAGTCATTAGGTACCTCACCACATGTTATAGATCGCTTAAAAATCAATTATACAGTGCCTTTTGCAATGCTGGGTGACTACCATCCTTCAGAATTCTACCATATATACCATCAAGGGATATTCAATTATATCTAAAACCTTTAATATCTTTTTACGTCAAAATTCAAATTCTGTATAGTCTATCTTGTTAACATGCAATACAAGGAACTTATTAGTCTCCTAAACATATTATCTAAATCTTTCTCAATAAACACTGAAAAGCAAATAAGCATTGAAATGTTTGACCCAACCTTATCTGAACTCATAAATTTTCATCAATTTTACATATGCGACCAATTGTCTATCTACTTTTAATTATAAAAAACTAAAAACTCTTAAATAGCAATCTTATTACTACTTTCTTTTGCTAAATGTAATTTCTGCCATCTTCTCTTTGCCTTTCCTTATTGACTGGTTAAGTCATTCTATTTTTCCTATATTTACTAAATCATCTTCCCGTATTACTACCTTTACATATTTTAAAACATTCTACGCTTTTCATTTCATTTTCTCTTCTTATCTCTCTATTCCATCAAACAGGTTTTTTTCTTCGCCACCCTAATGGGTTTATCTTTAAACCATACTGACATGGAATATTCATTTAAAATTTTGCTTATAAATGGTCCCAACATATAAAACAGTTTTGTCTTTTAATTCTTTAATCCAGTCAGTTGTATAAGATGTCTCGAAATTTTGGTTAAAAATCGCCATTTCGGAAATCTAATATCTTTTCCTTATTAATTTGCAATTTGGCCCAGATATTACATTCATATTAAATCTATTTTATATTTATGGTCACTAAGTCTAAATTCTCTTCAACTTCTAACTTCATCCACATTACTCTTCATCGTTAGTAATATTAAGGTCTTAGTGGCATACGATTTATTCTTGTGGGTTTGAACCCAGTCTGGGTCAAAAAGTTATCTAGGTATTACAATTTAGGAATGCAGAACACTCCCTATGGTCCATATTTAGACAAGGATCCCAATAATGCCAGGAAATATAAAATCACTCAATTAATGACTATACGTTTTTCTTTACTTGTGGCATTCTGTCTCAATTTCTTTTCACAATTTCCGCGTCTTAATTCCTTGACTCTGGCCGGAGGTCTATAAATGCCCGTATTCTACCATGATCTAATAATTGATATATAAGGATATCTACCCACACCGATTAATATCATGATTAATTTAAAGTCAAATTCATTAATACAGCATTGAATTAATTGCTTTTTTAACATTAAAGCGCGCACACACCACCACCTCTTTCTCTACGCTGGTATAATAAAAGTGAGAATTATTCCGTCTTTTCATATTTTCCTTGGAGGAAGTCCCAATTAATTCTCATTAACCCATGCCTACAGTTATTGCAAAATGTCTAGATTCCAATTATGTATAACCTAATCAGTCATTCTTTTTATTCTAAGGGCTACTGAGCATTTGTGTAAAAACATTTGAAACTCGAAATGGCTGTTTATTATTTATTGCTATCATCATTATTTGAACCTGTAACAACGACTAGCTTTTATTTATTCTCCCCACATATACAGTATACCGATTGCTATATTTGTATTCAGATTTTAGCACACCCCACCCCCAACCTTACCTTAGTTTTTTTGCTAAAACAAGTCTCCAAACTGTTTACTGAAAGCCCAACACCTTTACGACTCAGTGAACTCCATCTGCTGCAAAAAGATCTTAATCCAGAAATTCTCCTCCACAAATCCGAAAACCTAATATTTTCTGAAAAACATAATTTCCTAACCCTTTCTTTACACCTAAAGCCTTACTCCCCCATTCCTGACTTCACCTAACCTACCGGTAAAAATCCCAGAAATCCTGCACCTTCTTCCACTAGCTTTAATCTTCTGAATCAATCTCCTATAATCTGCTACTAATTCTTCTGACCTTCTATGTCATATATCATTTGCCCACATGCACAATCACATTTGAATCAACATTTTTAGAATCAATCTCTCTATATCATTTACTATCCCCGATATCACTCACTCTGGCACCTAGATAACATACTCTCAATCGTTTCTTTTTATTCTTGTTTGGAAAGGTCCTATCATAGGTATCG
>JABUQX010068165.1:10000-20464 GCA_015478945.1 Trachelipus rathkii | reverse complement strand
AATCGATATAGTATAGTTTTAAGTCGGATAATGATAATATTCTTTATATCGATTCTATATTAAAATCAAAAGTCTGGAAATCATCGCGGCGGAAAAGATTTTTTTCATGATTCATGACAACGCACGCCGAAATTATATATGTAAAACCAACTTCTTTAATGTCATGATATAATACTATTTTGAATTGATTTATTCATAACTCATTAATTGTAAATCAAAAGCTTATAAATAGGCCTATAGAATCTATAGGATACTCACATAAACAGCCAAGCGCACCCAAAATGAGATTGTTACGGATACTTGTTAGCGGAGGTTAATTTATTTCCTTAAATAGAGTCGCATTATAAATCGTACATCAGAAATGAAAGTAAACTATGTTCTTTTGGGGTGTGAGTGGAAACAATGATCCCCTTTCTTACTAATAGGTTAGGAATAATTTGAGACCTAAAGGTAGCCTTGCTATAATATATTATAATTATCTATTAAGTTAATCACGTTAGATAATATATATATATCATATAAGATATATATATATACTATATATAATATATAATAATATATATATATAATAATATTATAGGTATATATAATTAATATATATATAATATAAGCAAAAAATCAAAAAAATTAGAAAAAATCATATTTTGCACTTTATTGGATCAAAAATCATAGAACTGATCTCCCGCATCTATCGCAGGTGACCACACAAAAAATACTTGGAAAATCCACTCACTCATCATGGATTGCGTTACCCCGAAGCTTATATATCAATTGGATATTAAAGTCGCCCTGCCATCCCTGCAAGCGTACCAATAATATAACTATCGAAACCAACATTATTGAATTAATTATTGAGTATACTTGAATATAATTATATTCTGCTTAATTCAATATATCCTAATATAAATATTAGGAATTTAGCTGTATAGTTTAAATATGTATTATATAGTATCTATCACGTCAACGATCCTGATATAATAGGAGAACTAATCTTGCTAGCTTACTAAACTAAAGCAGTTATATATTGACCTAACTCTATGTGTTTGTATTAGTCCCTTGCAAAAATCCCGCATGTATATATATATATATATAGTATAATATATATAAATATATATATATTAGTATATATATATATATATATATATATATATAATATAACATATAAATATATATAATAATACTATATATAGATATATATATATAAATATATAATATTATATATATATATATATATATATATATATAAAATATATATATATATATATAATATATATATAATATATATATAGGTGAAAACTAAAGAAGTTACCCGCGAAAACTAATATGGTTAAAGATAATATACAGGAAAAACTGATAACAATATGGAATAGCGTATGGAAAATTTGATCGAAAATGCAAAAAAAAAGTGTACTTTTTTTTTTTTTTTTTTTTAATCTCTAAAACTACGATAGGTACAAGAAAACTAATAACATATTAAAAATCATATATGAAAAGTATTAAAAAAATTTTTTTTAACAAAAGAATACCCCAGGGTAAACCGCAAAAAGATGCAAAGAGTCGGTCTCTCGCCTCATGGGACGACGGGAGGACTAATTTCCCCCCCTTCGGAAGGGTCCCGAACCCCCCGCGTCTTTTGGTTTTGGTTGTCGTGGTGCGGGGTTCCTCCGCCCCTCCTACGGCGGTATGGAAAACGTCCCCCCTACTGTCCCCACCGTCGCTCGAGCCCCCTAAAATTTGTACGCTGATTTATCATATATGTATTAGTTTCTTCTGAAATACGTAGTTTGGAAATAAAAAAAAATAAAATTAAACTAAATTTTTTTTTTGCATTCTCATACAAATTCATACGCTGATTCCAGATATGTTATCAGTTTCTTTACGCTATCTGTGTTTTCGAGATATCATTCGGGTAACTTCTTTAGTTTGCCACATGCTAAACGATCTATTTAAATTTAAGTAGATAAAGTTCATTTAAATAAAGAGCCTAATTAAAGGGACTTCAATTTCTAGATCACTTAATCAGTTATTAATTTGGTGGAAAATAAAAACATATATATATATATATATCTATATACTTGCAAAAATGCTCCCCTTAAAGCGCCTATATGTAGATATATATTATGTCAGCCAAAGTTATTAGTCTCAATATCAATTCATAATTGAATTTCCTCTTAAAAATACGAGTATATATATATGAGAGATAGGTTAAGTAATATGCCCAAAATAAATTATATATTTATATAATAGGGTCTAAAGTGTAAATCCATAAACCACTCTTTTTCACAGTAACTGTTATTCTTTATTCTCACTATTCTCCAATATTCGAAGATAATCAAGTAGGTTGCGAGTGCATGAATGTCCTAAACGTAGTCTACCAATTCATTTTCGTTAATTGCTGTAACTTCATCTAACAGAAACGTATATTATAAGCTCCCGAAAGTCATGACCCATTATCTATGACTTACGTCAGTAATGATGTATACTATCGTACCTTGAATTAGTAGTTGATAATAGGTCTTATCATCATATTGAGAAATAAATATAAGCGATTATATATATATATAATAGTAGATATAGGGTAATTAGCCATCTTTAGTATTAGATTAATTCATATAGTTGATATATCATTATAATATTGTATCTTCTTCTAGTTTTCACCATAGCTATACCGATGATATATTCAAATTTTTATTATACTGATTCTTCCATTATTTCACATTACATGCAAAACGAATATAATGTGTACTACTATATATATATATAATAATCATATATATATATTATATATATATATATATTATATAATTAATATTATATATATTATATATAATTATATATATAATTATATATAATTTAATATATATATATATAATTATATATATTATATATATAACTATTATAGTAGATAAAAATACTTAAATAATATATATATATATATAATTAATATATATTATATATATATATTATATTATATAAATATATATTAAATAATAATATATTAATATATTAATATATATATTAATATATATATATAATATAATATATAAAATATATATAATATGATATAATATAATAGTAATATATAAATATAACCTATAGATATATATAAAATTATATATATATATATTATATAATATTATATATAAATATTAATATATAATATATATATATATATATATATAAATATAATATAATACTAAATATATATATATTAAATATATATAATATATATATATATATATATTAAAATAATATATAAATAATATATATATATATAATACTAATATATATATATATAATATATATTATATAATTAAATAATTATATATTATATCTTTATTATAAAGCACTAGAGTGTAAAAAAATACTCTAGTGTCCACACTACGCGCCACAGGAATGCGTCAATAACCATCGCCACAGCGCTCCGTTAGGCAATAGTGTACAGGGACGCGCTTCTAAATCCTAATCTTTTGAGCTAACTACTTCACAATCCGACACGCCCCATAGTGGGTACCTAGATAAAGAAAGAGCGTCAATCTTATAAAGTGATTATTGTAAGCAAACTCCACTTTTAACGGGAACAACAAAGACCGCACTATAAATCTGTGGTTGGCGATGGTTCGTGGTATACCTGTAGAAGAACGGATAGTTTTAAAATGGAAGTTAACCTCATTGCAGCTAAGTTGAAATAAGATCTTACTTCGTTGTTACACTAAATTAATTAGACTCATAGAATTCCTTGTTACGCAACTCTGTTTAGAAGCGTTATGTACCACATATATGAAACCAAGATATTGTGCAGATGGACTTTGTTGGTTGCTTATCAACTTTAGTTTAAAATCCCAGAGTAAAACGTAGCGTATACCTAACCACCGGAAGACTGAGTAATGCTATACAAATTTAAAGTAAACCGTATGTCGTACCAGGCACGTGCAAATCTCGTTAATATCCGATAGAGGCTCTCTCTCAGATGAAAAAGTACCCTTCTATTAGACTAATTTAACTTTTTACACTAATAGGCTATATATATAGCAAGTGTATATTAAATTATATATATAGTATATATAATATATAAAAGTGTAACTACTCACGAATATTCCATTTACGAATATAATGCATATCATTATATATATATATAATATATATAATTGAACTACCTTAAACACTATATTTTTCACTTAAATTGTCATGAATAAATAAAAACCGGATATATTATTATTATATATACTGAACACAATAAATCTATAGTAAATTATTAATTGATAGTCATTAAATCTAAACCACAATCTTAAAAAATATGGAAGCCGTAACCTTAGTATAGAATAGAAAATATACTACAGCTATCCTTAACTACAATATTTAAGAAGGAGCATATAAAATGAAGAAGACTCGTATGCGCAAGAAAAAAATGTATGAATAGAAGGGGAATAAGTGTAACGATTATAATGCAACTAGCCTCGCATTATAACTTAGTATATAATATAACTATATATATTAATATATAATAATTAATATATTATATATAATTATAATATAATAAATAATATATACTATATATATAATATATAATATTATTAATAATTATATATAATAATATATAACTATATATATATATATATATATAATATTAATAAATATATATAATATTGATAATATATAGATAGATATTATAATATATAGATAGAGATAGAGATATATGTAAAGATATTAAGTATATATATATAGTATAGAGATATAGATAATATATATATATATCGTCTAAAACGTACTAAACGGGCCATCGAGACGAAACCGGACTGGATCAAGAAAAATTAACAGAGAATCTAAGATAAACAACCTTATAGAGGGGAGCAAGCTCCTGATCCCTGCTCCCTACGCGACCTCGAACGGACCGCCTCTTCTTCACTGATACCACTCAGTCACAATCTAATCTATATACAATATATACTACATCACTATATTTACTATAATATATATATATATTATATATGTAGATAGTAATATTATTAATATATAACTATAATATAATAAAATAAATAATACTATAATATATTTAATAGAATATATATTATTTTTATTGTTAAAACAATTTTCTACTCTAAGTTTAAGCTTCAATGCATTTTATGAATATTTAGTTATAGAAAAAGGCTTTTGTCTATTATTTATTAATTTCATTCCAAAATTAAGTGGAAAATTATGTTTTTTCAATCGCTTGGTAAAGACAAGTAAAGTGAGCATTTTAGCAATGGTTTCGAAATATGATTTTTATTTAAAATATTCAAATTAAATTAGTATCCCCTAGATATTTAAACTTATTTTGGTCATATTTTATATATTTAATATTTATTCTTGCATTTAATATTTATTTATTACATAATATTAATAGCGAACTGAAAATTATTTAATTCGTTAAATTTGTCACCTCGAACTTCTGTTTTAAATCAAATAATTATTTTCTGGAAATTTTTCTCTATTTAAATCACTTGCAAAATTTGCTAAGTTTCTTTTATTTCAAATGTTCTAAATATTTATTATTTATCTTTTATTTCATTATTTGAAAGAGTATTATACTTTTATTCGTATTCATATCTAAAATTTAATGATTTTTCAGATATCCCTTTTAGTATCTTCCAGCCAATTTAATTAGAAATTAATATACAACTTTGATCTCCCTTTTCATTAAAACTATTTAGATTTAGGCTTTCTTTATAAAAAATGAGTAGTATTTAATTGTTTCTCTTTTTATTTATCAAATTAATTTAAAACCAATAGTATAGCTGTATTTAATGTGTAGTAAGCCAATCTGAAATATATATTTATACATTATATTTATATATTATTCTTAGATTAAAGAAAAATGAATATAAAATGTTTTTAAATATCTTTATAATACATTTTTGTTTAACTGAATAAATCTTTTGATTTTAATATTATTGAAACATGTGTCTTTTTAAACTTCCTTTATCGATTAATTATGGATTTTTTTATTTTAAAAAATTTCGAAAAAGTGAATAATTGATTTAGCTTCTTTCAAGAAACACTGTCTAGTCAGCTTGCAAATGTACAATAATTTATGTCCCGTGGATTTGATGAACAAAAGCAATGCGAGTGGTATCCCAATCCCTCTACTTATAACTGGAGAGAGAGTCGAGATTTGTGAATGCTGACAAGTAGCACACTAGTGGCAAGTAGAATCTGTTTATACTCAAAAAACAAAAGTGGGCCAGGCCGCGTGGCGTGCATGGTACTGGTTTTCATATTATCTGAGCGCACGTAAAAATACAAATGTATTGACAAAGTAATCCTATTTGCAAAAAGTATTCGAAGTATCATTAAATGTCTACAAAAAATCATGTTCTGTCAGGATTTTTTTTAGACGGTTGAGCACTAACATAGAAGATTCGGCTATTTAAAGAACAATTTAATGAATTTGGATTCTCCAAAAAAAAAATGCAACCGAAGTGCTGTTTTTATGAGTGTGTTATTTTAGTTATGGATAAATTATATAAAAGTAGGTAAGTTAGGAGTTAGTAATATTCTTAAACATAATACAATCAGAATAATTAATATTATTCGAATTCACATTTCTCGTACGTTTCGCGTTAATACAAAATCAAACATATGGTCTGACTGTATTTTTAACAAAGACAAGTATGTCAATTACAATCTCCATCCTATAAATCTCGTCTTCACTTTCTATAGGTATCATTTCATCAAAAGCATATGGCTTCTTGGTACTCTCCTGATGAGAGTATTCAACGATTATTTCTGTGAATCACTTTCACTATCTACACTATTTTCTTCTTGCAGCTGTGAGTCCGAGATACTGAGGACAGGATTGCTCGTAATTTTTGTGTCTGGACAACAGGCGACGTATACGGCGAGCCATGATTGGCAACTAACAAAACTCTGTCAATAAGGCGACAGGCTAAGTATATTAAATGATCGGGAGACCACTCGGAACGCAGAGCTGGCGTGCACGCGATTCGTTCAATAAATTACGTTTACTCTTACCAACGTAACGTCCATCTAAGGAAGTCGTACGGTATGACTGGAGCGTTGGTTGATATCTTTGATTCCACTCAAGGTGAATATTTGCATTTGAAAAGAATCCAATGTACGACTGACGCTATAGCACTTAAACAAGTACACTTGGAAATTGTTTAGACACCGTTCAGCTTGTGGAATGACGCAGAAGATTTCATCATGTATTTTTTTTGTGAAAATGCCACCATCACACATCTCCAATCTCAGTCATTTCTAGTATTTTGTAAAAGGATATAAATATGACAGACACACAATAATTAACCCAACCAAAGTCCTGTCAGAAAGATCGTCTGAAGAGTGGTGTTGTACCAAAAGCATTGCTAACCCTAGTAGGTCATCATAACGGAAATGTAGAATATTGTTTACACCACTTAAGCTATCTCTTTTATATTGAGGCAAATGAATACCCCTGCTATGCCTAGTAACATATGTAGCTGAACGCTAAGTTTTCTTTAAGGCTAAGTAAAATTAAAGTTTTCCTAGATAAATCAGTTCGTTTGGGGAGGATAAACATTATCTCTAGGGTATATTCATTAACTTAATACCTTACTTATTTGTTAATAAATATTTATAGATCTAAATAGAAGCAGTCAAAAGAATATTTGTATTTAGGTATAATGCACACATCCCATTTGTGAGCCCTTGTGTGATTAGGATCTATAATTTGTCTAACAAACCTTCATTCCGACTGGTCACTCAAAGAAAGACTCACAAAAAAATTACACTAAATTGATTGTTATGGCAGCTACCCGATTCATTCTACCCTACCTACTCTATGATATACCGGCCCGAAATCGCGCTGATAATAAGTACTAAACACCAGATAACATCTATGTGATATATATATTATATATTCATGTACTATATAATATATAGCGATATAATAATAAAACGTATATATGCATATGTGTAACATGATATAATCCTTGTATTATCATATATGTATGATATATAATATAAATATATATGTATATAAACATACTATCAATTATGATATGAAGATATGATATATTATAGTTCATTATCTAGTACTATTTCTTACTAACTGATAGTTGGATTCCGAAAACTAGAAAGAACTTACCACGCATAATACCTATCCTATCACTGACAAACAAGATATGCTGCTACTAAGCAAAATCACCTAAGTACTTATATGACAGTATTTATGATGGAATCAGGGATATGAAATATATATGTGAAAGAATACCAAAAAAGAAAATTTTACTTCTTTTTTTTATTTTTTGATTTTTAATATTATTTAAGTATTAATCAGATAAGTACATTGTCTAAATCACATATTTAGAGATCAGCCGTATTTGAAATTATGCGTTATCCCAAAAATAATGATTTTCCTCTCTTATCGTAACTCAAAAGCACCAAATTACCCTGTTCTAGAAGGTATAAACCTGCCAAAGGTATGCAAAGACGTCACGGATAGAGTCTCTCGGCCTCTGTAGAGAACGACGCGTAATAGATCATATATTCGCCCCCCTCCGGCTGGCATGAGGTCTCCTGAATCCCCCCGTCTCTTCTATTGTGATATTTTAGAGCGAAGCAAGGAGTTCCCGGTGTCCTCCGACTTCCTCAACTCCCAGCTTACGGAAGTATGGAAAACTCCACACCCCTCTGTCCACCTGGAGCTCGATGCCACACCATAAAAATTTGATACGCTGATTCTCACATAATGATCTGTTATTAGAATTTATAACTGCTACCCATATCTCCTAGTTTGTGAGACATACAAACACACACACCAAACAACAACACATAATTTTTTTTTTTGCATATTACTTTCTTCATAAAAATTAGTCATACGCTGAATGTACATATCATTTAACAGAGTATACTCTTAATCCTAACTCTCCTATAGTTTATTCAGCCCTTCAAGATCAGATTCGATAGCGAGCTAGACTTCATTATAGTGATTGACCCCATATCTACACTTATAGCAGTATATACTATTTAACACTATATCATAATAATGTATTGAGTACTATATATATATAGTATGATATTATAATCATATATTAGCCCAGGTGGGCCACATATTAGCTCAATAATAATACACCTCACCCTACTACACAAACCCCGCCATTTCAACTATATCTATATACCTATATATTATGTACAACTTCATTTCTCACTACTATATTCATTGAGCCCAGAACTCACTAAATTTTACATACATCCTCCCAGAACAGTTACTACTTTACGAATACTATCAATACCACCTATATATATCGAGTAGTTATTTGTCTCAAGCCGTAATCGTCTTCTTTTTCTGTGTACTCTCTTCTCCAGTTTGACTTTTTAATTAACTGCTGGCTTCCTAACGAATAATCAATTAGATTCAGATGAGACACTGGTTTTTGAAAAGACAATGTAAGTGAATAGCATATTTCTTGATATTGTAATAGTTGATGCTAGTTATTGCTTTTTTAAACAATATAAAGGTTAATTTAAATAATAAATATTTCATTAGATAAATTTTTTTAGGGGCTCGAGCAGATGGGGGAAGGGGGACGAAGTCCTCCCCCCCCCCCGTCCCCACAGGAAGGCCTGAGAAGATCCCCGACTCATGCTATCTACCCAGAATTACCCCGATCCATGTCTGTATACACTCTATAATTCATAGAAATATTATAAATAAAATAGCAATATTTACCTACATTTAATAGTTTGTAGATATGTTACTAACCTGATACTCCTATATTAGCATGTAATTTCATGTACAGACGCGACGATGAAATCATCCACACAAACACTCATCTACAAAAAACATCAAAATGATTTGTAATCCATTTTCCAATCCCCCTAACTGATTTAACGTCCATCACATATTTCAACATCGTCTTAAAAACACAAAATTAAACATCGACACCATCTCTACCTACACCAACTCTTGTACATCTGTAAATACTCTCATGTTTGAAGAATGCATTACTTACACACATATCTCTCTCCTCACAGTTTTTCTTTTTAAAATATATATATATTTTTTTTTATTTCCCAAAATCCACTTCGGACCAATGGAGAGTGAAAATATTTAACCCTCTTTTATTGGTCTCATAAAAGCTCGTAAAAATACGAGAAAAAAAAAGAAAGAAAGAAAGAAAAAAAATAAAAAAAATACGAACCTTTCAAATCGTTGGGTATTAGCATGAAAATGGAATAAAATTGTCGACTATTTATACTATATCAACTATAATAAACGACTACCATATAAGTAGTATAATATATATATCAATATATCACCTACTGCATTATATATATATATATTAATATATACCTATGAGTCACTATATAACTAGTATTAACAATACACCTTAGTCCTAATAGTCCCTTTACATCCACCATGAATTTAAATAAATTGCAACCAGCCAACCTTCAACTGTCAATCACAAACATTTTCCTTAC
>JABUQX010068165.1:2500-5000 GCA_015478945.1 Trachelipus rathkii | reverse complement strand
TATATATATATATATATATAATATCTATATACATCTACTACAAATGATAAAGTACATATATACTATATATAAATTTAATAATATAGATAATACTAATAAATATTAGGCATTATAATATATACCAATAATACACTAGAGTACTATATATAACTATATATTATATATTATATTATGATATATATATATATAGTATATATATATAATTATATATATATATATAATGCTCAGATACGATGTCCCCAATGACTGCAGGGTAAATTTGTGCAAAAATACTGACCATATTTCTGCTGGCATTCATGGGAAGAGAAAATTGGTAGATATTTTGGTTCCTTGACCTTAGTTGTCAAACGAAGAGATCTGTCTTCATTTAATCTCATGCGTTGTTAAGTCAAAACTTACCTATTATGACTGAATTATATGTAAAGCAAACTTGGCATTACTATTATGATTATAATATTATTAGTATACTATGGTGGCAAATATTTTTATAGATTATTTTAACAATTAAGCAAAACACTTTGCCGCCTCTCCATTTATTTCAGATATATTCCTATTTTCTTACAAAATTAGATGAAAAGAATCTTCCTGAAACTTTTGGTCGTGTGTGTTGTTCCTCAATAGCATTATGAGGCCATTCTACACGAGAGGAGGCAAGGTTTTTTCTGTCTTCCAATATTATTGTTCTTTATTTCCCACAAAAATATTTTTCGCATTTCATTAAAATTTTGAATGAATCTGTACTTCATATTCTGGAAATAGTGCCTTTCGAAGTAATTTCTCACTTTTCAATACTGAGTATGGGCGTAACTAAGGAAGCAGGGGGCTTGGCCCCCGCAAAATTGTACTTAGTGAATTAAAATTCATAACAGGCTTACTAAAATTCTCAGATAAAGAGACCATGGAATCTCTCCCAGAAAAAAAAAAAAAAGAGTTTTTTGAACAGCCTCTGGTCTAGCTAGTCTTCAGTCTTCATCTCTCTTGTTCTTCAGATTCTTCTTTATTTTTTTGCACATCTCTGAGGACGATCATTCCGGTATATATATATATATATACCAGTATAATATAAATTATATAGTATATATTATATATATATATATATATATAATATATATTATATATATATATATATATATATAATATTATATAGTTATATATATGATATATAATATATATATATATATATATTAAAATTTCTAGTTTTACTGCTACAGGGACTGCACACCACGGCTCCCGAGTAAGTGGCCATCACACTGGGTTGAATATCAACTCATGAGTGGTTTCCTGTCTATATATCTTTTTGACTGTCAGTAAAGGAAAATTTTGAAATGGCGAATTAATTTTTCAGTCAATAGAATAAAAGCTAAATATAAAAGACGATGCCGTTACATTATAGAATATCCCTAATATGTGACAAGTAGCAAAATTAAATTTGTTGGTATATTAGTTATATATATAATATATAAATTATATATTATATTATATAAATATATTATATATATATATATATATATATAATATATTTATATATATTATTATATATGTATATATATATATATTATGATATATATAATAATATATATATAGTATATTTTTATAGAGGGTGGGCACTTTCCGCTCTTAGATCAGTAGTGCGTAGTCCGCACGCGAGCGGCTACAGAATAAAGGTGCGGACATAGGCGGAGCGTGCGGAGTCTCAGGAATTAGCGGACTTGCACGTGCGGATCAAAATAGTTTCCGCTCTTTTGTTCGCACCTTTTTTAAATGATAAGTAATAATCTTACTTTATTAAGGAATTCTTGATTACGGTTACTATGTAAAGAATATAATTTATATTTTAAGTTTTAAAACTGAATTATTTTTAGTCTAAAGACTTAAATTGTTTCTTTAATAATCTAAACTTTTCCAAAACCCAATCTCATAATCCTTAATAGGTATCCATATATAATAAAATAAATTTAACCTTTGAATTTTATAGACCTGAATGGCTATTACCCTCATCTATAACTTTTATTAATTATATTTATTATTACTAAAATAACTAGCAATATCTAAATCAATTCTGTGTAAACCCCCAATTATATATTATACATATATATAATAGGTATATATATATAATATATATATATATATTATATATCATTAATATATTAATAATATATTACTATACTTATATATATATATAGTTATATAATAGATAGGTATGATGATAGTATTTATATATATTATATTAATTAATAATATATTATATATATTATATATATATTATATAAATATCATAGTATATAATATATATATATATATATATATTATATATATATTATAATGTATAATATATATTATATATAATATAATATATATATATAATTTATATATAATTATATATATATATATTCTATTATTATAAATATACTATATATATATATATATATAATATATATATATATATATATATATATATATATTATATATATAATACTATTTGGGTTTTACAGACAGAAGT
>JABUQX010068164.1:10000-21466 GCA_015478945.1 Trachelipus rathkii | reverse complement strand
GTGCTTCTGAAGAAAATATTTCCATTACTTCTGATGTTTTTCCTGCTCTCATTGACTAGAACAATGTTTTTTTGGAATGCAATGCTAGAATGTTAGATCCCATTTTTACTTCTATTATATAGCAAGAATCTGGTATTAATTTTGTTCTAGTTTTTGCTTATACTTTATAAGTATATTTGTCATCTACCTTTAAACTATTTGGATAGATTAATTTCTTTTGAGTTAGAGAATTTGCAGCGTCATATTTCATTTTAAAATTTGTTTCGGATTTTTGCACCAAATGCAGTATATGGTGTGATATGATTGGTCAACATCTTGACCAGTTCCATCATTCTATACCATAGAATGATAAGACAATTACCACCAAATTTTTGCAGCGTGCATTAAATTATGATGGGTCCCATCTTCATTCTACTTCACTTGTGAAAGAATATGTTGACCGTAATTTCCGTAATCGGTTGATTGATTGGTCATGATAGCTCTTATAACTGATCAATAAGATTTTCAGACCTAACCCCTTTATGGGTTTAATGAAGGATGAGGTGATGAAAACAATAGTGGCTAAAAGTGGGGAAATAATTTCCCTCATAATGGATACTGGTTCAAAAGGGAAACGGGCAGAGAACAACGTAAAGCCAGCACGTTATGGTTTCGTTAGTGTAGAAAAAGCATCTGAAGTAAAGTTGAAATTTGAAAACTTTTTGTAAAATTATTCACCAAAAATTTCACATAAAATATAATGTTAAAATAGCCACTTTTTAGGAAACTCTGAAAATCTATAAAGTTTAAAATAAATATTTTTACTCACTGTGTCTTATTCTTTCACCTTCCAGAATATTGATTTTTCCTCCTAGGATACCCTTTATGTAAAAGAAGGTTATTTATATATATATATATATATATATATATATATTATGTATTTTTATATTATAATTATACTGATATTATATAAAATATATATTGAATGTATATAATATACTAATATATATCATATATTATATAATATAGAGTTGCACTACCACTCACGGCGAGTCGCTATCAAGGAAGGGTACGCGTCTCAAAGCTAACCAAACTAAAAACGCCAACGCAGAAAATGAGCACAGAGCAACTTGAAGTGAGGGAGAGAAATTCAGGCAGGAAACACAGAAGATGAAGAGAATTCCACAGAAAAGAGTTGGCATGAAAGAAGGAAGCACCGCAGCCAAAAAGCCTTGGATTTACCAAGATCCACACAAAACTATGCGCAGACACAGCCACCCCTGTGCTACCGCGGCGTCGTAAAAGGTCGTGGTACGCCGAGTTACAACTTCCCTCGAGCAACTGCCGCTGCCGTACCTATAGAAAAGAGATAAAGCACCAAACATCGCCGCCGCACAAAGTGAAGGTCAAGTGTGTGGAAAGTACGAACAGTTCATAAGTCTTTGGCTTTGATCGACCCTGTCCAAAACCGGTGAAACAAGACCCCCTAAAATGAGAGCAGCTTCCATACAAGCGATGAAGCCCTGCTATACTGGAGTTAACTCGCAGAAAGAGGAAAAAAGGCTCGCCAGTCTTTAAACAGAATTCCCAGTTCTTGAGCCGCCCTAGCAACCGTCTTGATGTGAGGTTTCCAAGACATTTTTTGTTAATGTTAAAGTCCAAGGATGTTTATATTTACCAAACAGACAGACGAGAGAACCGCTCGAAAGAGAAATGAAAGTTGAAGTGTTTTAGACGAGGCAAATTATAGAACGCGAGTTTTTAAAGAATTACAATTCACAAGATTGAACGACCCCACCCGGAAATATCTATCCAGATATGCAGAATAGAATCGAAAGATAAGACTAAAGCAATTCTAAAAAGAAAAAGGAAGGAGCAGAATTGAAATGAGTGAACGAATGAAGGCGTCGAGTCATCGCATATGAGCTGGATAGAGTTAGATGGCAGTGCAGAAATCATTATTGAAAAGTAAAATAAAGTAGGAGATAGACAGAACCCTGAGGAACACCAAACAATATATATAAATATATATATATTATATATATATATATAATAATAATAATATCATATATATAATATAATAATATATATATAATATATATATAAATATCTATATATAATATATTATAAATATATAATATATAATATTATATATATATATATATATATATATATATTAATACTATAAATATATCATAAGTTGGCGAAGCCTGACTATTACTATATATATATATAATAATATATATATATAATAATATATATACTATATGATATATATATATATATTATATATATATATATATATATAATTATACCCCGCAGGGGTATTATTCTTATTATGGTTTATGCTACTGATTGGGAAAGACTTGCTTACAATCTGAAGCTTGCACTAATAGGAACCAATGCTAGGACTTTCTCAATCCCTCCGGCCCCAGCAGTAATATGTGCATTTGTTGTGCATTCGTGCATTGCATTTGCACATATGTAATCTTTCAACCTTCACTCTTTCCCCTCCATTTTTTCACAATTTTTCCGTCTTTCAATCCAACTTCTTTATCACAGTTTCTTCTTTCTTTTTTTTTTTTTTTTTTTTTAAATTCAATTTCCACCCATAAGTCCATTTAATCTTTGAAGGTTGCCCTCCCTTTTTTCTCATCACAGCCCCTTGGGCTATCCGTGCCTCTTCTCCATGGGTTTTCAGTCACCCCCACACTCCTCCCGTGGATGAGGTACCGTTGGAAAAAACCATCATACGCTCCACCCTGACCGGCCGCCCAATTGCTAGGGAACCCGAACCTGCTTTAACCACTCATAGGCTGTTCGCACTTTGGATGTATAATCTCGGACTTAGCGCAAGACTATAGGTGCCGGTGGTACACGCGAGGACCCCACGTAAAGTTTTGAGATCTCCGAGGCCACATCCAAAGCCCACCCTACGGGGTGTGGCCCCCTACGGTAGCCTTTCCTGTCTGTGACCTGTGCCGATGAGAAGGATTACCCTCCTAGAAACATTCGCCTTATCCAGCCCATCCTGTTATTTGCTTTTATGTCTCATTTGCTTTATTGCTATAGTGCTCATTCATGTGACGAAGCTTGGTAATTTTTATATGGAAAAATCCTTAAAAGAAAAAACGTTCTTAAAGAAAGGGACTGAACCATGCGCCAGCTTCCCAGCTGGCCCTACCACGTCCCTACTACTTCTAGAACTGGTACCTAAATTGCTTTCTACTTCACTACACCTGAGGTCTTTCAGCAAAATCTTCATCGATTCGTCGAAACAGCAAAAAAACCTCAGTGCCCCCACGGGCCCGTCAACCCTAAAGGGCCCCCTAATAGTCCTACTCATTCGTCACTCCATACGCTGCACCCCTCCAGGAATGTCCAGCAGAACATGTCATTCCAGTATACATATGCGCATCCACTACCTCCACAAAACTCTTACCTGAGCACAGAACCATTCCGCTCAGTAGGGCACTCGAAAAGCGCCTAGGAGTTGAAGACCCTCCAGCCACATTAATGAGAAATGGATTCTCGTAAAAGCTGCTAAACGAAATCAAAGTTCCATTCTGCTCATCCTTAACGTCTCTTGGAGATGTTCCAATTATTTCCTCCTGATGACATTAAGAAACACATCTAAAAGCACTATTTATTAACAGAAAGACGAAAACACAGCTGTCATTTTGGAAGACTCCAACAGAAAAGATTTCCGTTACAAACATTTATTGATTTCCCCCTCGTCCCGGGAAACTCCTAACAAACCAAATCCCCGTTTACTGCTGACCCTTAATACCCCTTATCCACCTACAAAGTTCAAAATAGGGTTCACAGTGTTCGCACGTTTATCCTCGACCCCAGACGTTGCTTCAAATGTCAACGTTTGGTTCATCCCGAAATACGTAGGGACAGAAGACATATGCCCAATCTTGAGAATTATTCACACTCCATTGAAAATACCCCTAACTGCAGAACTGCAAAGGACCCCACAGTGCTTCCTCTTTCAAATTGCTCTACCGTTGAACAAAAAGTTTTAGACATTGACTATACATGTTAAATGAGCAGAAGAGCTATACGCCAGCTGCAATGGAAAAAATATCAGACAAAAATCAAAAATCCATCTTACGCCACAATACAGCACTCCCAACGCCTCCACGTGATTAATCCCCAACAGCAACCCTATCCAATAAGAACCCTCTCCTAAATTCCGTGAAACGCAGGCAAGTACCTGCAACCAGTCTACCTGTTACGCCCACACTACCAACTTCTGAAAGAGCACAAAGGCAGCCCTCGATCAATCTCCCGTCCACAAAGAGCCATCAACCAAGCCTAATCCTGAGCATTAACTCTCAACAAGCTACCCAATATGAAACTAAGCAGCTCACATCCAATAACAAAATTGGAAAAACCACTTCTGCCAAGACACACGTCCCAATACTCACCACAAGATGTCACCTAACTTATGCAAGATGACGTCTTGCCCTTAATTCGCCCCCCACTATTACTAAAACCACTGGTAAAGATGTTTTAAAACACACAGAAATAACAGTCGCCAAGTTAAAGATTATTCGTAAAAATATAGAGCAACCGAATTTTAAAACAAAACACAATAACCCCAGTCATGCTAAAAAAAGCAACTCAGAAGAGACCTCCCCATAAGTCTACTTCTGAGACAAATGCAAAAGCTTTAATAGGACTGTACCCCAAACAATTCCCAACTAATGAACAACCAACCACTCAGGTCCATGACACCAAAAGGACAGTTTTTTTATGTATTGTTTTTTCCCCCTCTTTTTGGGGGATTTTTTTTCTTCCATAACCTCTTCTCCCGCAGTTTCTTATCAGCCCTCTGCTAAGGATTCTATAACCCAAAATGAATGGGATAAACAGCTCCCAAATGGAGCTCGATGCGATGACCTTCTCTTTCCAATGCTTCCTGCACTTCCGAGAAAGTGAATGAAACTGGTTCAACGAAAACGTCGCAAACGCTCTAAACGTTCTGGGTCTGATGGAGGCAAGAAGATGGACCCAGAGGTCCCCCATTCTCCATCCCAAAACTAACCCAATCCAAAATCACCGGAGGATGAAGTACTGTCGAAAATTCCAGAAGCAACCTGCCATTCATCGAATTGCAAGTCTGATTCCTTGAGAATCCAGACTTCATCTCATATACCGTGATTTTGAGGGAAATGGTAGTTGAATTGAGAATGGCGACCTCGGTCCATCTTCGATGCCTCCATCAGACCCAGAACGTTTAGAGCGTTTGCGACTTACGTTGAACTATTTCCATTCACCTTTCCGGAAAGGCCAAGAAGCATTAGAAAAGAGGAATGGGCATCGCATCGAGCTCCATTTGGGAGCTGTTATCCAAATTCATCTTCTATGGTATAGAATCCCTTAGAGAGGGCTGATAAAGAAACTCGCAGAAGATTTATAGGAAGAATCAGAGAACTAAAACGTCTTGTAGGAACTTATTAGATGATGGTGTGAGTGTTCATTAGTGGGATTGTTTGGACACAGTCTATAAAGCCTGCAATTGTCTCAGAAGTAGACTTATGGCGAGGTCTCTTCTGAGTTCATTTTTTTACATCTCAGGTCAATTTAAAAATTCGGATGCTTTATATTTAACGAATAATCTTTAACTTGCGACTGTTCTTTTCTGTGTGTTTTAAAAAATCTTTACCAGGGAGTTAGTAATAGTGGAGGCGAATAAGGGACAAAGAGACCGTCCTCGTGCATAAGTTTGGTGAACCTATTTGTGAGTATGGGACAGTGATGTCTTGCAGGAAACTTTTCCAAATTGTATTGGATGAGCTAGCTTTAGTCATTGCTTAGCTTTGTGAGACGAAATGCTCAGATACTTGTTGAGGCTCTTTTGGACGGAGCATTTGAATCTAGGGCTGCCTTTTGCTCTTGCAGAATTGTAGATATGTGGGCAGACACGTAGACTAGTTGCATACTTGCCTGAGTTTCAACCGAATTAGAGAGGAGTCATTAGGAACGGGTTGTTTGGGCGGATGAACACGTGAGCGTGGAGCAGCGGTTAAATTGGGCGTAGATTGAAATTTTATTGTCTATATTTATTCATTGAGCTGGCGCATATAGCATCTCTCCTGCTAATTTATTTATAGTACATAACTCCAAAACCTTTTGTTCAAACAGGTAAGACGGCATTTGAAAAAAAAGGAACACATGTGTCCTTCAGTTTCTTGCATAGGGCGTATTTTCACATAGTGTAAATAATCTCTCCACAGATTGCATAGTCTTCCTGTCCCCTACAGTATTTTCGGGATGCACCAAACCGTTGACATTTGAAGCAACGTCTGGAGGTCGAGGATAAAAAACACGTACAACACGTAACTTTCGAACCTTATAGTACCCTTTGTACGTGGATAAGGGTATTTAAAGTCACAGTAAAACGCGGATTTGCTTTGTCAGGCGTTCTCCCGCGAGGGCGAAATCTATTAAATGTTTGTAAGGAAAATCTTTCTTTGAGTCTTCCCAAAAATGACAGTGCTTCTTCGTCTTTCGTTTTATAGACAATTAAAAAAGTGCCTTTAGAGTTTCTTATTCATCAGGTAAGAAATAATCTGTAAACATCTCCAAGAAGACGTTAAGGATACAGAATGGAACTTTGATTTCGATTAGCAGCTTTTACGAGAATTGACCCATTCCTCATCAATGTGACGGAGCGGCTTTCTTCAACTAGGGCTTTTTCGAGTGCCCTGCTGAGAGGAATGGTTCTGTGCTCAGTAAGAGTTTTGCGAGTAGTGGATCGCGAAATATGAATACATCGGATGACATGTCGCTGACATCCTGGAGGTGTGCAGCGTAGGAGTAAACAATGAGTACGGACTATTACGGGCGGCACCTTTACGGGATTCCCGCCTGGGGGCACCTGAGTTTTTGCTGTTCGACGAATCGATGAGAATTTTGCGAAAACCCTCCAGGTGTAGCTAAGAAGAAGAAAGCAAATATTCTGTATTGTATTAAAGCCAATAGGATTTTGAGCTTTTCTGCAAGATTGCAACTGATTCAGCTCACCTTATTAAGAACCTTTTACCTTTTAGGTCCTTTTCGCTTGAAAACTAATACAAGCTGCCCCACCATGAATGAGCACTATAGCAATAAATCAAATGAGTACATAAAAGCAAAAAACAGATGGCTGAAAGGCGAATTTTCATTAAAGGAAGGGTAATCCTTCCTCTCCACAGCAGCTCAACAGTCCAGAGACCCCACACAACCACCCGACCCCACCCCGTAGTGGGCTGGATTGTGGCCTCGGAAGATCCTCCCAAAACTTTACGTGGGGTCCCATCCGTGTACCACACGGCACCTATATTCTTCGCGCAAAGTCCAGATTATACACCAAAGGGCAGAACAGCCTCCATGAGTGGTAAACAAAGGTTCGGGTTCCCTACAATTGGCGGCCCGCGTAGAGGTGAGCCGTAAATGACTGGTTTTCAACATACCCTCATCCACGGGAGGAAGTGGTGGGTGAACTAAAAACCCACCGAGAATGAGCACCGATAAGCCCCAAAGGGGCTGTGAATGAGAAAAGGGAGGGCAACCCTTTTACAAAATTAAAGACTTTATGGTGGAAATTTGAATTTAAAAAAAACAACAAGAAAAAAAAAAAAAAGAAAACTGTTGTTTGAAACGTCGATCTACAATACGCTAAACTTGTTTTTTTATGAGGGAAAGAGTGAAAGGTTGAAAGATTACACTGATTGTGCAAATGCTAATGCCACGAATGCACAACAAAGCACATATTACTCTGGGCCGGAGATTCCAGAAAGTCCCCCTAGCATTGGTTCCTATTACAGTGCCACGCTTCAGATTGTAAACAAGTCTTTCCCACAATCAGAGCATAAACACCATAATACGAATCAAACCCCCCTGCGCGGGCTATAAATATAAATATAATATATAATATATATCAATATATATAATATAATATATATATATAATATAGATAATATATATAAATATATATAATACTATAAAATATATAATATAATATATATTATATATATATATATATATATATAAATTTATCTTTAGAAATATATATATAAGAAAATATAGTATATATATATATAATATAATATATATTATATATATAATAATATATATATATATATAATATAAAAATATATATATAATATATTATATATATAATATAATTGTTTCCTTCAGGTTCGCTTTTTATCTCCTACTTTATCTACTTCAAAATGATCTTTCCACCTGCAACATCTAAACTCTATCCACCTCATATGCATGACTCACCCTTCAATTCTTTCAACTCATTTCAATTCTGCTCCTTCTTTTACTTTTAGAATTGCCTTTATCTTAATCTTTCCGATTTCTATTCTCGATAATGTGGATAGAATTTCCCGGGTGGTCGTCTCAACCTTGTGAAATGTAATTCTTTAAAAACCCAACTCTATTAAATCTTCCTCTCTAAAAACACCTTCCAACTCTATTCTCTCGACGGTTCTCTCGTCCTTCCTGTTGACAATATAAACATCTGTCTGAACATTAACAAAAAAATGTCTAGGAAACCACAACAACGGTTGCTAGGGGGCCTCAAAGAAACTGGGGGTTTCTCTTTTTAGACTGCGAGACTTTTTTTCCTTCTTCTCAGTTACTCCAACCTATACAAGGGCTTTCATCCCCCTTGTATGGAAAGCTGCTCTCATTATTTTAGGGGAATCTTGTTTTCACCCGCTTTTGGATCAGGTCGATCAAAGGCCAAAAGACTATGAACTGTCCGTACTTTCCACCCTTCACTACTTCACTTTGCGCGCGATGTTGGTGCTTTATCTCTTTTCTATAGTACCGCAGCGGCAGATGCTCGAGAACTTGTAAACTCGCGACCACCACCTTACTGACGCCACGCGTACACAAGGGTCTGTGTCTGCGCAGAGTTTTGTGTGATATTGTAACTCCCAAGCTAATTGCTGCTCTGCTTCCTTCTTTCCCTGCCACCTCTTCTGGAATTCTCTTCCATTATCTGTGTTTCCTGCTGAATAATCTCCCTCACTTCCAAAAGCGGCGTCCTCTGCCTCATCGCGTAATTGCGATTAGTGGTAGCTTCTGAGACGTCCGTAACACCCTCCTGAATAGGACTCCGCCCTGAGTCCAAACGCAACGTATAGAAGTGACAATAGTATTATATAATATAATATCATATATATATAGGATTAATTAATATATATATAAATATATTATATATATATATATTATAGATATATATATATATATATATATAATATAGATATATATATAACATAAATAACCTTTCTTTACATTAAAGGGATATCCTAGGAGGAAAAAATACAATATCTGGAAGGGAAGAATAAGACACAGATAAAAATATTTATTTTAAACTTTAAGATTTCAGAGTTTCCTAAAAAGTGCCGTATTTTTAACATAAATCTTTATGTGAAAAATTTGTGAATAATACAAAAAACGTCAAAAAATTCAAACTTTACCAATGCATTTTTCACACTAACAAACCATAACGTGCTGCTTACCTGTTCATCTGCCCATTCCCTTGGGAACCCAGTATCCCATATGAGGGAAATTATTTCCCCACTTTTAGCCACTATTGTTTTCATCACCTCATCCTTCATTAAACCCATAAAGGGGTTAGGTCTGAAAATCTTATTGATCAGTTATAAGAGCTATCATGACCAATCAATCAACCGATTACGGAAATTACGGTCAACATATTCTTTCACAAGTGAAGTAGAATGAAGATGGGACCCATCATAATTTAATGCACGCTGCAAAAATTTGGTGGTAATTGTCTTATCATTCTATGGTATAGAATGATGGAACTGGTCAAGATGTTGACCAATCATATCACACCATATACTGCATTTGGTGCAAAAATCCGAAACAAATTTTAAAATGAAATATGACGCTGCAAATTCTCTAACTCAAAAGAAATTAATCTATCCAAATAGTTTAAAGGTAGATGACAAATATACTTATAAAGTATAAGCAAAAACTAGAACAAAATTAATACCAGATTCTTGCTATATAATAGAAGTAAAAATGGGATCTAACATTCTAGCATTGCATTCCAAAAAAACATTGTTCTAGTCAATGAGAGCAGGAAAAACATCAGAAGTAATGGAAATATTTTCTTCAGAAGCACTTTTAAAAAGTTGTACATACGGCAACATTCTTCAATGTATAACTTTAAGTTCTAGCAGAGTAGAATTGGATTCAGATACAATTCTCACTAATGTTTCACTACTCTTACCTTTGAATCTAACTCTACAAATTGCAGCCACTAAACTTCCTGTAATGTCATTACTTCAGAAGATCTTTCCGAATATGAAATCAGAAAGGCATATCGAGAAATTCTTCATTCAGCCTCTAAGAAGGAAGAAAATCAGTTCGTAATCCAAAAAGATTATCATATAGTCGACATACTAGATTTACTTTTAATTCACAGTGTCAAAATATCACTTTAAGATGATCCAGTTGGAAAATGTAATATTTCTATCTCAAAAAAGTGAAAGAAAATAGTTTTCGCTATGTTTATGCGGAGCTTTCAGTATATCACTGTGGTCACTCTTGCTTTGTGGACTTAATTCATCATCCAACCCTAAAAAAAGAAATATAACAAGGTTAGATCGGGATACCTTGTTGAGCAGATAATGGCACCATCATGAATAATCCACCGATTATGAATTATATGATAAAGATATTCCTTCATAGGCGAAGTAGAATGCAGAGAAGACTCGTCATGCTGAAAGTACATAGTTCTACATAAGGCCAAAGAAATATCCTTATCATGTCCCAAAGCATTACTATTAGCCACTCAATCTTTAGTCTTCTTATAGAGATGACTTTCTTCGACCTTCTCGATGTATGCTACAAACACTTTTCTAAACTTTTTCAAGCCATAAGAAAGGTTAACATAAAATTAAAACTTGGAAACATAAAACTTCAAAAATAGTGTAACTTTTCTACATTATAATATTATGGAGAAAAACTATAAAAACTATCAAAAGTTTCAAACTACCTACATATTAGTGAGATACGCTTCATATCACTTAATACCTAATTATGCAACAGAAAATCAAAACGAGAAAAAAAATATAAGGCATTACCGTCTGTTTACAAATCTTTGACTCCTTTTAGGTAGATTTTACACAAACTTCTCCCTATATTCATGAGAGACATAATTCTTCTGCTAGTTATAACAATAAGAAATCAAAAACATCTCAATCTTTACTATCGTCTCCAAATGTGAGATTATCCATTAATAGTTTACCAGCACCTCCTGAGTAGCCTGTTCCTCGTTCTTATCCTTTGAATTCCAAGGGGGTCTACACAAAGTATTCCACCAAATTGATTTTTCGAGCAAACCACAAAGTGCTTCACCAAATATTAAGCTTCTTCACAAGAAATTTTCCCGAATCTGTACCCTTTTTTCTACCTTTATTTACATTGATATTGCTATTTAAATGA